>AWOL01S0010639.1:5893-17382 GCA_000715115.1 Nicotiana otophora | reverse complement strand
AAAAGTACATGTTATAACATTCCCAATTTGTCGACTTTCGACGAAACATTATTTGTTTTCAATTCCTTTAGCTTCTGAAACTTCCAACCATCTTTGTACTTATTGTTCATGATCTTCAATATTTGTAACCTCCGAGGTAATATGATTAACTTACTTTGCAAACTTTTCAAATATGGTTTCATTTCTGAGCTTACATCAATTGACTTATGATGACTTGTACGTACGAAAACATGGGTTGTAACAGTATTATAGGAATTCTTTGCGCAGAGCTTGCTCACCGCGACTCGGACCTTTTGGGTTGAATAATGCACCGGAAAGTAAAGAAAATTTTTTGGCGAAAACGAATGTTTATGCGGTCCATTATGCGACCGCATGATCACTCTGCGGGCTGCATAATGGCCGCAGAAGTGAGAAGGAGAGGGTTAGTTTGGAAGCAATTATGCGGTTGACTATGCAACCATATAACTGTTTTGCGGTGCATTATGCGACCGCATAACAGTTATGCGGACCGCATAGTGACCGCATACACAGATAGTCTTTTTGGCTATTTTGTAACCAAATATGCGACCGATATGCTGTCCGCATATCGGTTATGCGATCGCAGACCTTGTTCCGGAGCTCCATTTTTGGGTTTTTATAACCCGACCCTATTTTGTTAAATACACTCTTTGGGACATTTTTGAGCTATACTCAGATATTTTAGAGTGAGAAGGTGTTATTCAATAATTGTTCTTCAATTCTTGCTCATGTTTTGGAAGATTAAGAAGGGGAAACTCACTAGGTCTTCATCCTAGAGGTAAGATTCTACACCCTAACCCCTAACTTCGAAATTATCTGAAAATTGGTAACTAGCAAGATAATTGTTGGGCATGAGAGTTGTTTATTTTAAATATATATGATATCAAGGGGTGTAGGAAAATTGTTGAACTAAGCATGGTAAAGATTGAGTTGTGGGATGCTTCAATTCTCCATAAAAGGACCTTGAAACCTTATGCACACCTAGTGTTTGATAAAATGCTCAAATGAGCTAGAACCATGATCATCTTCCTAATTTTTGTTCAATTTGTTATATTTCTAAAATAGATTGAAGTTGCTAAGAATTCCAGAACATTTAGAATGTATGGAAGCGCAAGTGAGGTATGTTGGCTAAACTCTTCTCTTATAAATTCCAGAACATTTAGAATGTATGTAAGTCCCGAGTGGATCATTATAAATTTGGTTGTTCCGAGTAAGATTGGGTTGAAAGATATATGTTCAACAAGTATTCCAAATGCTTTATTTATGTTATGTTATCAATTGAGGAGGTGTTAAAAATATGGGTTTGCATTAGAAATGTTCGACTTCAAATTAAATTCAAACGAAGGCTATTATGCCAAATTTTGTGAAGAATCTCTTTGTGCCTTAGCCTCTTAATTTCTCACATGTGTACTACATGACTTGATTTGAATTGTTGTTGTTGTTGTTGATGATGTTGGTGTTATAAAGTGAAAAGGTGAGCATGGATTACTAAATATGGCCAACGTGCCAAGAATGATCTTATAATAATAGCCACTAGTACCAATGAAATGAAAATATGTGAAAGAAGAATCTCTATATGCCTTAGCCTCTTAATTGATGTCTGGAATAAGAACGCCTAGCCGGTCAGGTTGTGTTCGGCCACCATGCCGAACACATGGTGGTGATTGTGCTGGAAATTATAATTTAAATTGTGATTGTGGTCGATGTCCCTAATGGATAGCCTAGCCGATTGGGTCGTAATCGGACTCCGTGTTAAAGACGGTGATATTGATATTGAGAGTAATTGTGGTTGATGTCTCTAATGAGAAAGCCTAGCCAATCGGGTCGTGATCGGACTCCGTACTAAGAATACGCTGGTACTGGTATTGTGAATAATGGTATTGTAGACAATGGTATATCGACACTAAACATCTCCCAATGTGAGATACGGAAATTAATTTGAACACTGTCTTGATCCTAAATTGAGGTTTGATGTTGATTAAGGATTTCATTGATATTATGATAATCTTGTTTGTATTATTTGTCATTCTATTGAGAGGGTGTTTAGTTATACATACTAGTGCTATTCGACGGTACTAACATCCCTTTTGCCGGGGGCGCTGCATCTCTAAATGGATGCAGGTGGTTCCACAGTAGGAGATACTGATCAGTGATAGCAGTACACCTTTTGCACATATATCATCAAGAGCATAAAAAATGGCTTGCCTAATGTAAGTAATATTTGGAGGAGTTATTGACTGGTATTTATCTTATATGATGTCATGGTTCGACCAGCCAACATCTTTGGTAGGGATGATACAAATTCATTTTTTAGATTGACATCCCCACCCATCCCAAAAAGGATTTTTGACATTTTTTTGTAGAAATGTTTGTCAATGATATCTCTTTACAAAGACAGACACTTCATTTTAAAAAGTTGTCTTCGCTGTTTTGCATGCCTTTGTCCAGCATCGCCGTAGAAAACTTCATGCAAGATTCTAATGTTAAAAGTACAATTTTTGGAAGTAAGGAAAGCATTATTGTACTGCAACCCACGGGAATTACACCAGTCTCGAAGAATACCTTAATGGTGAAAAATTAATTCTGATAGAATTATGTAATTTTCCCGCTCTGCCAAATTTTGGTCACCATCCAAGTGTAGAAATTTTGGATTCTTTGGGGAAATATTGAGACTTTTATATCATCCAAGGTAAAGGTATGGAAACCAGTACCTACCTATTTGGTTGTTACCGAATCATATCTCCTTTATGGAACTGGCTCATAAGTCATCCCATAATAATCATCTTCACCTTCAGAGACCTCTGGCTCCATGGGCAGATTCATGAAAATAGGAGGAAGTTCTTCATTTGAAGCATATTGGGAGGAAATAGTACTTACCTCGGAACTATCCTCTACTGGAACTTCTTGGATAGAAACATAAGTAAGGTGATCTGTTTGTTGGGTATCAGACCCTTGATATGTTACCTCCTCTAAATCACTCTGTGGTTCAGCAACATAGAGGCTTGGTATTTGGAGAGTAGAGATCATGAGGTTCTCATAGTTGGCATTTTTTGAGTTGCCATTTTTTGAGCTTTCTCCTACCTCCCTCTTATTTTTCAGATGTCTCTAGGATGCAAGGGCATCTTTACATTCCCAAACTAATGTTACAATGTCAAATTTGGGTTCTTTAATAGTTTGAGAAAATGGGTTATGAGAAGCTATATCACTTTTTCTTTGGGGAGAGAAAAAGCTAGAAAAAGGATAATCAAGTCAAGGAGGGGAATATCTTTAGGGTGAGAATGTACTTATGGGAGGAAAAGAAGTGGCTTGAGGACTTCAGGGTTTCTACGGCACAAAGTGATCACTTTTCAAGTGGTGTATTTGTTCACTTAAAGACACCTTCTATTTCTGCTGCTGCTAGATGATATGGAAAAGAGAAGTACCCAACGGACAAATATCGTACTGCAAGCTTGCTAACCTGTTCTTCAAGGCTTTGATAGGTCCTGCATTCTAAGAAGATTTCTCTACAACCTGTTCTACCATCTTCTCAATATATATTTGCACAAGCTGTGGCCTCAGGCCCATTTATCCATATACATAATTGCGGTCTCAGGCCCAAAGATGCATAAAGCATAACCAACAGCCTCATGCCCACAGATTCATAAAGCATAAATTGCGGCATGAGGCCCAAATACAGGTATTCAACATTCAGGGTTTGGAAATCAGGAACTGAGAATCATACTGCAATACATGATAGTGAAATACTGAATCATATTGAGTTACATGATACTGGAATGTGTAATAGAACTAGACTGAGATATGTATTCATAATAAATTGATATGTCATAATTGAGTCTCATGGGATATTGAATTAATTCTTAAACTATGTTATCTAGAGAACAAAAGTTCTACTACTATTCATCGAATTGAGGCATAATTGAGGCCAAAGAGAATGAGACGAAGGGAGATTCATAAACATTCACAAACATAGAGACTTTGCCTCACATACCATTACTTTGGCCTTTTAAAGCGTATCACAATGTTCGTTGCCTCTTTCAACAATACATTATGGCAATATATATCAAGAGGAACCAATATTAGCAATAATGCTCATGTTTCAGTCACTTAGATATTTTATCAAACACTTGGTGGGCAAACATCATCATAGCTTTTATTAATGGTGTTTCTACACCCAATAACCCTTCCTCTTTCTCCTAGATAAGTCTAAAATCTCAAATTTTTATATCAATATCATTCTTTATCACCATAAGATAAACAACACCCTTAATCAATAATCAAAAATCTACATGTGACGCCCCGAAATTGAGGAGCGCTACCGGCGCTCAACCGAATGAACCCGACCGAGCAAGCCTGTTAGATTTACTTCAACCCAAACTCATCCATGAATAAAGAGAAGATGTACTCCATTAATCAAACATTGAAAATATTTCATTAGCAACTCCCGTTTCATTTCCATTAGCAAATTCATTTATAATTTCCAAATTATTACAAGCTTATATATATAATGCAAAACATGTTTGCCAAAGATCAACATTTCTAGTTAAATTCCCAACATCAAATACCACCCGCAACCTGTCTACAGAGCCTCTAAGTGCAACAAAAGTGAAGAATGGAAGTGTCGGGGACAAGACCCCGGCTATACCTCATAGTACAAAATACAACGTAAGATGACATAAAGCGCGGAATAGAGTAGGGTTCACCAAAACCTACTGAATAGGGAGTGACTACTAATGAGGACCAAAGTTGCTCGCTGATGAACCACCTGCATCCATTCAAGATGCTGCGCCCCCGGCAAAAGGGATGCTAGTACATATGGAATAGTGCTAGTACATATGGAATAGTACTAGTATGTAAAGCTAATTGTCCTCTTTCAAAATAGAATGCCAACATAAAAATGATAATCATGGAAACAACAATCAACAATCAATGATATCCAATTTCCAAGTTAAAACATATTAATTTCCAAAATACGAAGATAATATTATATTTGGTTGGGAGATCTTTTGCATCGATATACCATTGTTCACAATATCACCGTTCACAATACCAATATTCACAATACCAATACCACCATACTTTTAGCACGTAGTCTGATCACGACCCGATCAGCTAGGCCATCTTATCCGAGACATCAACCACAATCACAATTTTAATTATAATTTCCAGCACAATCACCACCATGTGTGCGGCATGGTGTCCGATCACGACCCGATCAGCTAGGCCATCTCACCACAATGCCGTGTGGATCACATCATCTGTTTCTATCAATCATCTCATCCCACAATTAAGGGGAAATGATTTTATCACATCAATCTCATCCGAAATAAGAGGAATAATCACAATCCAAGAAATGGAGTAAAGTGGTTGGCAATCGAAGCGCAAGTTAAAATCATAAACGAGTAACACATCAGTTATTGTTGAAACACTTTTATACAAAAAGGGCAATAAACAATTTCCACCCAATACTATGTAAAAATGTAAAACACATGGAAACCAATTACAAAGCATAGCATTAGTTAAAATAGCCGCGTATGTGCATCACTTGAGTTCGTAAGCTTTTAGGCAATTCTACTTTCAAACTCAATTTTGGAACAGTTGAATCAAAGCTCATTTCATAATCTTTCTCACATCATTTCTTTTCATTGTCACCGTTGGCCACAAGTATAACTTTCACCTCCAACCATTTTTATGGATTATCAACAATAAGACATTGCCAATCAAGACTTTAGATACACATATGAGCAATTAAGAGTGTTAAGCATATTGAATTTTTCTCACACAGTTTGACATACTAGCTTTCATTTGAAACACGACTTAAAGCCATAACATTTTAACACACATATCATTCTTGAAAACATTCCCGAAAGATAACATAATATGATACGACCATTCAGAACACATTTTCAAATACATAATTATCGACACTTTGCTTACTCAGGATGATTGAATTTACTAGGAACAAGTCGGAACATGCGAATAAGAAACTTGAGCCAACCATATTTGAAACTTAGGGGAACATCATGGAATTCAATTATAAGAGAGTAGTTTAGCAAACATACCTCGCTTTGATCTTTGCTTCAATTACTACAATTTTTTTGAAATCCTAGCAACTTAAATCTAATTTGAAACATAACAAAAGTGAACCATAATAAGGAAGATATTCTTAGTCTCGGGTCATTCGAGAATTTTATTCAACACTAAGTGTTCAAATTGGTTACGAGGTTCTTCCACAAGAATTATTTCAATTCACAACCCAATCCTTACTTATTTGAGCTCAACAATCTTTCCACAAACCTTATTAGTACATGTATGTATAAATAATACTCTTACACCAAAGAATCATACTCCCCATCACCCATTCTTTACCCCAAACTTGAAATTGAAAACTAGGGTTTGATCCTTACCTCTTGAGTGAAGATCTTGTGAGATTTCCTTGTTGGATTTCAAAGCTTTGAAAAGCTCATGATGAATAAAGTACTTGAGCTTCTTTCTCTCTCAAGAACAATCTCACTTCTCTCTAAATATATCAGGTTTTTGCCTTCAAAATGAGCCCCAGGTATTTATCAAAATAGCGTCAGGTTATAAAAATAGGAAAATGAACCCTCCTAACTCAGGTCTGCCGTCGCAGAATAGACCGCAGAATGGGTATGCGGCTCGCACAATGGACCGTAAAATTGGTGCCCAGAATTGGGCTAAACTGGTCAGTTATGCGACCATTCGGCGGTCCGCAGATCACGTTTGCAGTTCGTAGAATTGGCCGCATAATCACATTCTGCCAGCCTTTGGTAATTTGTTCATAACATCTTGTATGATTGTCAAACCGATGAACGGTTTGAAGCATTAGAAACTACACTCAAAGATATTTCATTTGATAGGTTGTTCGTCACATAAATTCCTATATATATGTTGATAAAATAGTCCACAGATTGTTCTTGTGCGTAGTCATTTGGAACTTTAGTCTATCATATAATTTCCAACTTGACTTTGACTTAGGGCTCTCCTTAGACCCCACACATGTGCCCCGTACACTTATTATCATATCCAATTGATATCCATCATATTAATAGTCCTCGTCTACACACAAAATAATATAATTAGCACACATTAAATTTCTTAATAACGCTTATGTATTGCAAAATTTTTCGTGGTGCTACATTCTCCCCCACTTAAGAACATTCGTCCTCGAATGAGTAGTATAGTCCGTCCCCAAACACTTAACATAACTCATTTCTTCTCCACACATCTTAAGCTCCCAAATATTACTAACTCCCAAATATTTCAGAAATTTCGGTAGAGTCTCCCTTATAATTGGGCCTATCCACCTGCCAGATTAACACCAAAATAACTCCTAACAACACATTCACAACTCAACAAAGCATCATAACATACAAATAGTATAAATTTCAACATTACCGCATTACATTATCAAAAGTAGCATCTGGACATGAAATGCACATATTTAAATCGTAACACAAAGAAAGTAGCTTTCGATGCACAGTCATTTAACTATACACTCAAGTGAGAAATTTTATTTCCCTAACACTTTTGGCCCTCAAGGTGGCCTCCTTGACTTACAAACTTCGCCATAACACATCAACATAGACAATCTCAACTCTTGGACTTATCCAATAAAGATGGCAAATAGATACCCCTTATAATCCAATTATCCATTAACTTCCCCTTCACTAGATTTCACCGGAATGACAGACAAAGTATTTCTAACTACCTTCTCAGACATAGACACATGAAACACCGGGTGCACGGAGGACAATAATAGGGACACGTCATACTCATAGTTTGGCCTATTTCCTTTACGATTTCATCAGGCCTAATGTGACTACACATACTTTACCTTCCTTACAAATTCACCCAATATATTCATAGTGAAAATCTTGAGAATAACCCCTCCACTTTCTTCAATTCTAAATCCCTACATCGAACACCCAATTAAACCTTTGGCGACTTCCAACAATTACTCTAAGGTGTGCTAGCTTGCATATGAACATAAAACTTCCTATCCAATATATTTGATCACGGGATGACGCTTCTTCTTTGACATGTTTGAATCTTCAACCCCCATAGGTTATTATAAATAGGAAAAATAAGGTCCGTGATTAGGTTGGAATTTGTTTTTATTTCAAGATTCCATCAATGTACTAGCAGGGCATTTCAGGTGGTTATATCCTAAGACACGTGAAGGTTACTACAAATAGCACTGACATGGTTAATCATTGTGATGATATCATTTATTCGACAAATGAGGCATAGAGTTGCCTAGTAGGCATTAATAATGTTGGGACCATGTACATGATCTAAAGATGTAAAAGAAGTGAATCATTTTAGACATGCGATCTATGGGAGGCATGATCGGGAGGAACATCAGTTATTCTTGGAAACATATGACTCATGAAAATGGCAATAATAATTGTTTCATTCCATATGTTCCTTGTTCATCAATAGTAGGCCTCAAATAGTAATAGCCAAGTACGTGACACCTTATGGTTCAAAGTGTAACAAATGATTTAATCACAACACAACTTGTTTGTCATTCCCAACACCCATATACAACCCACACTATATCTACAGAGCCTCTAAAAATACCAAAGAGTACAATGATAGTGCCGGCAACAAGGCTCTGGCTATACCTCAAAACACGATAACACATACTAAGGATGAGCTGGGAAGAATGAGCACTGCAATCACCGGTCAGTATCCTTCGTTGTGGAACCACCTGCATCCATTAAGGATGCAGCGCCCCCGGCAAAAGGGACACTAGTACATGTCGAATAGTACTAGTATGCAAACCAAAAACCAATTTTAGAACTCGAAAATACAATATGTATATAATGAATCAAGGCAACAATAGAATAGCATAGATAGTCGTTTAAACAAAAGCAAGCTCATCAAGAGCTGTCATTAACATTTATAGAATTTAAGATGAGATCCACTGTAACCATTTTCACACAAAGAGGCCCTGCTGCCTCACCCCAATGTATGCAGGTGGAGGTGTAAGCACTATACCAAATCTCTACTCAAGCGGCCTTGTCGCCTCACTCCAGTGTATGCTGGTGGAGGTGTAAACAAAATACCCATTTTCACACAAACGGCCTCGCTGCCTCACCCCAATATATGTAGGTGAAAATGCATCAACGATACCAATACCTACACAAAGCAGCCATGCCGCCTCACCCCAATATATATAGGTAGATGGTGGTGCAACAACAATACAAAAATCATACACAAAGCAGCCATGCGCCTCACCCCAATATATGCGGGCGGAGGTGTAACCCCAGTCACAATCTCTACACAATTTGCCATAATAAGTTTTCACATAAATCATGACTTGGAATTATAACACGTAGATACACAATTCATAATTGGGAACACACCCTCAATTTATAATACAATATGATAAGAGCATTTAAAACATGAATTGAACATATATCTTTGTCACAAAACTTATTCCGAATAATCAACTTGCAATAAATGTCTTGGAACTTACAAGGATATTGAGGTTCTAATTCTTAAAGAATAGTTTAGCCAACATACCTCAATTGAGCTTCCTTAAACTCTTAAATGTTCCGGAATTCTTATCAACTTCAATCTATTTTAGAAATATAACAAGTTGAATCAAAATTAGGAAGATGATCATGGTTATAGCTCATTTGAGCATTTTATAAAACATTAAGTATGCATTAAGATTTCAAGGTCCTATTATGGAAGATTCCATCATCCCACAACCCATTCCTCACCATTTTTAGTTCAACAATCTTCCTACACCCCTTTGATAACACATGCATGTTTTATAAACAACTCTCATACCCAAAAATCAAGATGAAGACCTCTAGGATGAAGACTTAGTGAGTTTTCTTTGTTAAGCTTCAGATAATTTCGAAATTAGGGGTTATGGTGTAGAATCTTACCTCTAGGATGAAGACCTAGTGAGTTTTCCTTGTTAATCTTTAAAGATTCGAGCAAGAATTGAAGGACAATTTGTTGAAGACCACTCTCTCACTCTCAAAATGTCAGATTTTAGCTAAAAAATGGTACAAATCGTCTATTTAACGAAGTAGGGTCGGGTGATAAAAACCCAAAAATGAAGCTCCGTAACAGGGTATGTGGTCGCATATGCAAACACAGAACTAATATGCGGTTGCATATGCGATCGCAAAATTGGTGCCAAAAAAATGGAAACAATCTGCATGTGTCTGCGGTAATTATGCAGCCCGCAGACCTGTTCTGCGGTCGCTTAATGCACCGCAAAACTGGTCTGCGGTTGCACAAAGCACCGCAGATTTTTTCCGAAACTGTATCTCCCCTGCTTCATTCTGCGACCATTATGCATTCCGCAGATTGATTCTGCGGCCGCAGAAATACATTTTTCTGCCCAAATCTTTCCTTCACTTTCCAGTGCATTGTTCAAATCATAAAGTCCGAGCCGCGACGAGATTTTACGGGGCCTAGTTCGGCACCATGAAATATTATTTTTATGTTTAAGGTGTGTTGGATCATACTAAGGATTTTTGTGAATGGCAAGAATTTGTGTGGAACAAGTTGGATACATTAAGTGAAAAGGATATCTAAATTAGCACAAGACTCGACTTCAAATGAATTCCACTCCAAAAATATAATAACTTAGGTGCTGCTATACCTACCAAATAAAATCCATTTGACAATAGTTTCCAACGCATCAAACCGTTTGTCATTTGGATATTTCTATAGAACGTTATAGCCATTTTTTCAGGCCTATGCCATATGCGCACCCTGATGCGCGACCGCGCTATAAGGGGGTTTCTGCCTTATGTGCGTGGCCAGACGTGCGGTCACTTGACCAGTTGCACGGCCGCTCACGTAGGAGGCCTATAAATACCCCCGAGGCAGAGTAGAGAGATGGGCTGAGTCATTTCTTTGAGCTAGGGCTTGTATATCAAGGGGAACCCATCCTCTACTTCCCTCTCATGAACCAAGGTAATGTTTTTGGAGTAATTTTGAGTTGATTACTAATCCTAAACACTTATATTAACTAGGATTAATCTTGAAGATCCATAGATTTCCATTCAAATTCCCAAATTTGTCAAGAACACTACAAGTTGAAATTTACAAGAGTTTCACTACAACAGGTATGTCTACCATCTCTAACTACTCTATGGTGATTATCTATGTATGAAATATATGTTAGGACTTATGGGATGGTGATTGAAATCCATAAGCACCTAATTTGGGTTGTGTTGGTGTTGTAGAGATTATAAAATGGTTTAATTAATGATATTGATGGTTTGGGTGTGAATTGTTGGGCATGCGTGTGCTAATGAAAGTTGTGGATGGCCTAGAGATGATGGTAAGGTGAATCATTGGTATGGAAGGTGGTTGTTAGGTGAAGAAATTCCATTGAAGGATGTTGTTGAAAGATATTCAAGTTAGATATTTGATAAAACATCTAAATGACTTAAAGTATAGAATTCATACTAATA
>AWOL01S0010633.1:13489-36220 GCA_000715115.1 Nicotiana otophora | reverse complement strand
GGGGGGGAGGGGGGAACTTACGTGCAAAATTCTATTTTTCTGGAAAAGGTATGTTTTCTTTACCCACCAGAGCACTAGTGGAAGCAGTAACAAAACGGGCATACCATCCATGATCTATGTCATCTCCAGGGCTAACTAATACCCTCTTAATTCTAGCCACAAGGGAAAAAACTCCTTCACTAAATAGTTTAGGAGAGTAAAGATGAAGCAAGTGCCGGAAAGTAAAAGGCATAGAAGCCAGATCTGATAAATAATGAAGGCATGCAACATCCCTCCAAACAATGGGGCCAATTTGTCCAAGACATACATTGAAGTAACGGAGGAATTCTATGATTATTGGATCGATAGGCGGTTTAAACCCTAAAGTAAAGGGGTAAGTATAAACGAAAGAATAACCAACTTGGTATGAAGTTATTCTCTGGTTGGAACCGAGAACTAAGATTGGGAAATCTGGTTTCCAATTACATCTCTTCGAACCAGGGAAATAAGACCAGTGGTAATCAAGGTAGGATAAAGGTCGGCAGGATTAAGGGAAGCTATGGATGAAACTTGATTTCTCATAAATTCACAATCGGATGAAAAAGAAAATACCTGGGGAACAATCTCTGCAACTGTTGGTTCACGCACTGGTTCACTCGAGTCTCTATTCCTAGAAGAGGAAGATTTAGCAGCATTTCCAGGAGAAGAGGAACTATGGTTAGACAACGAGCCTAAACTATGAAGTCTACCGCCTCTCCTACTTCTAGTAGAAACAGTAGAAAGAGCGAGCTCGTCGATGATAACAACCTTTCGAGGGTCTGGTGTAGAAGAAGACATGATTATATGGAGAACTAACAAAGAGTGGATGCAGAAGTAAGAAGGAAGAGTAATATAGAGAATACTGTAGAAGGGGGACTTCGAGAAACCAAAGAAGAATGAAATATTTATAAGAAGACACAATCATCATTAAAAGAAGGTCATTATGAAGCGTCATAATGAAACCGTCACTCCATGACTGACGCAGCCGCGGTAAAACTCTAAAATGCACTGAAAACTTGTAGAACCAATCGTCAATAGCCACGTGGCATATGCATTGATTAGACGTGGCATACGAAGAAAATGGAATGATACTCGAAAAGCGGTGGCAAAGAATTCTCACCATAAATACTTACCACTTCCCGAATATTCAATGAAGAATATTCAGAAAGTGGGGGGACTATCTATATTGGTGGAAAAAAGGTGTCACACGTGGAACCTTACTGAGCTGACAAAGCATGATACGTGAAACAATGGTGAAGTGACAACTGGAGTATTCTATTAATGAAATTAATGAAGCAAGGAAGATGCGGAGTAAACATCCACGAGACAGTAAAGAACAAATGACCGAGCCTAAACAGTTGTTGAAGAGGCACGAACGGAATGAATCAAGACCAAAAAGAAGGAAGATTCATGAACCAGCAGTAAATAAGGAAAGGGAATCGAAGTCGTTACAAGGCCTTTACAGTTGCGAATATGTCCGTTATGATTATCAACCATAACGAGCAATTAACACCATTAATGCTCATAATGAATGCGTCATAAATAGGGGAAACATTATAATTGGATACTCCTATATAAGGATATAGAATCTCACTTGTAAGGACAAGTTCTGAGCACTATTGAAATATACTTACATTTTCTTGCTTCAAAAAAGCCTTCTACGTAATTTGAGGGATAGATTATTATTCCATTCCTTATCTCTTTTTTACTAATTCACATTGCTATTTTTATTTCTTTTCAAGCGGATTGTTGAGGAAGTAAGGTATTGTCACGACCCGAAATTTCCACCTTCGGACCGTGATAGCGCCTAACATTTTATTTGCTAGGCAAGACAACGTTAGAATAATATTATCCATTTTAAAATAATTTTTAAATTTATTAATAACAAAGAACTAAATGCGGAAGTAAGGTCTGAAATGCAGTGAATAATCCATAAAATAACGGAGTCTAAATACCATCCCAGAATTTGGTGTCACAAGTGCACGAGCTTCTAGAATAATACAAATAAAGGTCTGAATAAAATAAAGCTGTCTGGAAACAAACACACAGCTAAAGTAAAGTAGACGGGGACTTCAGAACTGCGGACGCCGTGCAGTTATACCTCAAGTCTCCTCTGGTAGCTGAAATCCGAGCAAGTCTATGGTACGCCGCTAGGACCAACTCCGAAATTTGCACAAGAAGTGCAGAGTGTAGTATCAGTACAACCGACCCCATGTACTGGTAAGTGCCGAGCCTAACCTCGACGAAGTAGTAATAATAGTAATAATCACAATAATAGAAATAAATCTGGGTACTCATTCTTGTAGTTGAAGTCAACTCAGCAATCATATCCAATTATTATTTCAATCAATTTCTGTTGCAGCGTGCAACCCGCTCCCACAATATATTCATATTCACTTATGTTGCGTCGTGCAACCCGCTCCTCCAATATATTTATTTTAATCAAGTCTGTTGCGGCGTGCAACCCGATCCACCAATATATATCGACTTTTAAGCAAGTCTGTTGCGGCATGCAACCCGATCCACCAATATGAACTTTTAATCAAGTCTGTTGCGGCGTGCAACCTGATCCTCCAATATGGAATTTTAATAAGTCTGTTGTGGCGTGCAACCCGATCCCCCAATATATTCATTTCAATCAATTATGTTGCGGCGTGCAACCCGCTTCTCCAATATATTCATTTACCAATTCTTATAGAAGAAATTGCCCCAATAATTGTAATAATTAATATAAAATTATAAGACAACAAGCATACAATAATTATGATTTAATTATGAAACAAACAATGATAAATAGTAATTTATTATAAAAATCAGGGAGGAAATAGGCAGTTTAATATTTAATATGTTAAATGTCAAGTAGCAATTAATGCACATAAATCAAATAAGCATGTAGCAATTATTGCAGAAATTCAAGAACTAATATTTGACAAAGAATAGGAGAGAAACAATTTTTGTAACAATTAATTCGTGTATTAAAACCATTTAGGGTTTTCAAATAATTATGCAAATAATTAATTTGACGACGTATAGATACTCGTCACCTCGCCTATACGTCGTTCACATACTTTTCACATAACAAATAATTTAAGGGTTCTATTCCATCAACTCAAGGTCAACCACAACACTTACCTCGCTTTGTAAATTCCAATAAATTATTCGACCACAGCTTTTTCTTTTGAATTTATCCCCAAAAGCATCAAATCTATTCATAAACAATTCGATATACTCAATACGAATCATAGGAATTAATTCCATATGAATTTACTAATTTTTCCGATAAAAATCTGAAATTTATTTAAATATTCGGTAGTGGGACCCACGTCTCAAATCCAACAAAAACTCACGAAATCCGAACACCCGTTCCGCTACGAGTTCAACCATACAAAAATTATCCAATTTCGATGTCAAATGGACCTTCAAATCTTAAATTTTCGTTTTTGGAAGATTTTATAAAAATTTAATTTTTCTCCCAACATTTCACAGATTCATGATATAAATGAGTATGGAATCATGAAATATAATCAATATAGGATAAGAAACACCTACCCCAATGTTTTTCCGTGAAAATCGCCCAAGAATCGCCTTACCCGAGCTCAAAAATGAAAAAGAGTTGATAATGGGATGAATCCCATTTTCCAGAACTTAAGTTCTGTTTCTGGAATTTTTACTCATTGCGATCGCGGAAATTCATTCGCGATCGCATAGAATAACTTTTTCCCAGGTTCATTTTACTCTTCGCGATCGTGAAGCACATTTTGGCTGCCCAGATTGTTAACTCTATGTGATCGCGTAAATGGTCATGCGATCGTGGAGGACCTTTTCTCAGCCTTACGCGATCGCGTACTTACTTGTGCGATCGTGTAGCATAATTGACGTGCCTAGCTTCTGCCTTCCTTCCTTCTACGTGATCGTAGCTTATCCCTCGCGTTCGCAGTGCACTGGGAGTTTACCTTCCGCGATCGCATGCCTATCTTCGCGAACGCGAAGGGTAAAACTCACGACTTACAATTTTCTCTTCTCGATCGCAGGAATGGTTTCGCGATCGCGAAGCACAATGCACCAGATGACAGCAGAATCTAAAAACCATATTTTCTAAGTTCAAAATCATCCCGTAGCCTATCTGAAACTCACCCGAGCCCTCGGGGCTCCAAACTAAACATGCACTCAAGTCCTAAAACATCATACGAACTTGCTCGCGTGATCAAATCGCCAAAATAATACATAAAACTACGAATTGAACCCCAAATCGAATGAAATTTTAAAAAAAAACTTTAAAACTTATATTTTTACAACCGAACGTCTGAATCACGTCAAATCAACTCCGTTTCACGCCAAATTCGGCAGACAAGTCATAAATATTATAGTAGACCTATATCGGGCTCTATAACTAAAATATGGACCAAATGTCAATAAATCCAACATCAGTAAATTCTTAAAAATCATTAAGCTTTCAAACTTTTAATTTTTTTTTCTCAAAATTCCATATCTCGGGTTAGGGACCTCGGAATTCGATTTCGGGCATACGCCCAAGTCCCAAATCACGATACGGACCCACCGGAACTGTCAAAACACTGATACGAGTCTATTTTCTCAAAATGTTGACCAAAGTCAACTCAATTGAGTTTTAAAGCTCTATTTCACATTTTAATCCATTTTTCATACAAAAAACTATTTAGGAAATTGTACGGATTGTGCACGCAAGTCGATGAGTGATAAATAGTGCTTTTCGAGGTCTTAGAACACAGAATTACTTATTAAATTTAAAGATGACATTTTGGGTCATCACAGGTATTATTTTGTTATCAGTAGCCTGATTTTTTCTAAGTATAAGCTTTGACCAAAGATCTTATTTTTTGATTAAACAGTTGATAACTTACTATTTTAGTTTTAAATTTTATCTTTTCTCCTCCCTACACATTTCTTCTTTTCCTTTTTCCTTCTTTTTCCTTTATTCATTTCTTTCCTTTCTTTTTTCTTCTTTCCTTCTATTCCCGCCCCCTAATGTTTACTTAACTTAGGGAATTTAGAAATTGTTACCCTTTTTAATTACGCTTTTTCTTATTCTTAATTTAATGCGAGAAGGGGAGTTTTGGCGCAACTGTTAAAGTTGTTGTCATGTGAACAGGAGGTCACGGGTTCGAGCCGTGGAAACAGCCTCTTGCACAAGTGTAGGGTAAGGCTGCATACAATATACCCTTGTGGTCCGACCCTTCCTCAGACTCCGCTATGTTCCTCGGATTCCGCACATAGCGGGAGCTTAGTGCATCAGGTTGCCCTTTTAATTTAATGCAAAAAAAAGTTATTTTTTATTTACATAATTCCTCCCGGCTACTATCTCATTATTCACATCACCAACTCAACAAATTAAATAGGCAATCACATCCAAAAAAAAAAAGGAAAAAAGAGGGGTGGCGAAATACATAGTATTCAGTAAAAGAATCATTTAACAGTATAAGGGATTGCTCAAATTATTTACTTCATCTTAAATTCTTTGATTTCGATGTTTCTTAATTGCTCTAGGTAGTTTATTCGATTACTGACTTTGTTTTTCTGATCTATTTTGTTATACTCCGTCAAATGGTCGTTCTAAATTTTTTGTCGTTATATTATATTTATTTTTTGCCTAACTCTATTTTATTCTTTGTTTCGGGATGATATCGTTTCACAGTAGAAAATGAGTTTGTAGTTAGATAGTTGCAATAATTTTCAAGGTCATTAAAGATTTAAAGGCCCCGTTGTAGTCTTTTGAAATTTGGTAGAGCGAACGCTTACTGTTTATGACAAATGTGATAGAATTAGAGAACTTAGGCAAACATTGTTAAATTATATAATATCCAATCTATTCTGAGTCCTGAATTCTTGCCTGAATTCTGTTCAGTTGTTTTTGTGTGTATATATATATATATATTGTCCATTCTGTATTTTCTTCATATTCTTTTTTCTAATCCGTTTATTCTCATTTCTAATGTCATTATTCTTAGATTAATTGTAGAATCTAGTGTAGAATTATTTATCTCTATATCTTTCTTTTCTAATTTTATTTTATATTCTTTCTCTATGCATATGATGCATCCTTCTAAATAGCATGATCTACATTTAGCTCTGTAATTTTATATTCTTTATATATATATACACACACTGACCTTAGTATGTTTTTAAGATGACAATACCAAAATACTCGAGGCGAAATATATCATTAGAAAGAATAGATTATTCATTCGTGAACAATGATGTTCACATAAACTTGCAACTTCGCAAAGTAAAAGACAGTACACCGATATGTCTAATTAATGAACCAAAGATGTTAGTATATTTTTTCAGAAAATAAAACAGGATGACAACGCAAACAGAAGAAGACTTATATGTACGTCTTGTTCAGATTTTTGTGACAGAGAGGAGAATAACCAATAAGAAGCTACTAAATACAATAAGATGTGAGATTAAATTTATATCTCACTTTATCCCATTAGACTTGGGATTATTTTATTCCATCTCCCATACGGTATAAATTAGTCCTGAGATTATAATCTCAATTCCAGAATAACTTAGTTCGCGTACCAAACGACCCCGGCCTTGGGTTGAGGCTCAAACATAGTATTTTGGCTGTTGAAGAAGACCATATATCTTTAATGCGATATTTCTATGTTTCTACTTTGCTTCATTGCATAAAGGATCATATTTTATGATGACTTTGGGACTTTCTAATCGAAGGCTAATTAAAAATGAGCTGAAAGATGGTGTTGGACATTACCGTGGCCTTTACATAATTTGTGGTGCTATTTTTTCACTCATTTATTGTATGAGAAAATGAAAAGATGATACCCATGCACATAAAACAGTTACATTAATTGTAAGGGGAAGATAGAGGAGGTGAAAAGGATTGTAAGTTGTAACTGATACAAAATACTTATTTAAGAGGTGTCTCTTGGGTTGAGAATTTAAGATGTTCCTTCAAGAAGTATCTTTTGGGTTGAAAATTTAAGAGGTGTCGTTTTAATTAGTTTTTTTCCATAGCCTAATCAAATCAAAAGAAAATAAGTTGAAGAAATAGAAAATAAAATCAAAAAATTGAGATAAAAGATAGATAAATTTTTTGGCTTTATAGAGTGCCAAGTCACTATATATATATATATATATATATATATATATATATATATATATATATCCATGCAGGTACAAGTTAGCGTTGTACTTATTTTATACTTTCCTTAAATGCCCCTAAAAACATATTGCCAACATATTAGAGGTCGTTTGGTTGGAAAAAAGTTATCCCAGGATTAGGTATTCCGAAATTCGTTATTCCACCTTTCCATGGAGATAAACAAATACTACAATCCCGGGATTAATTATACCGTAATTTTCTCCCAACCAAACATGGGATAAACTCTTCTTAAATTTAGTTCCGGGATTAATTATTCCTTATCCCTCGTACGAAACGTGCCCTTAGTATATTATTTTTTTGTTATTTTCCACTCAAGGACTAAACCTAACTCAATCTTTTACTCTCCATTCGTCGCTTCCAGCAAATGTGATGACCCAAAAATATCATTTTTAAATTTAATAATTAATTCTGTGTTCTAAGACCTCAAAAAATACTATTTATCATTACTCAACTTGAGTGCGTTGTCCGCAAAATTTTTCGGAAACGTTTTATGTGAAAAATAGATTAAAATATGAATTAGAGCTTTAAAACCCAACTGAGTTGACTTTGGTTAACATTTTGAGCAAACAGACTCGGATCAGTATTTTGACAGTTCCGGTAGGTTCGTATCGTAATTTGGGACTTGGGCGTATGCCCGGAATCAAATTCTGAGGTCCCTAGTCCGAAATATGAAATTTTGATAAAAAAATTAAAAGTTTAAGTTTAATAGTGGCCGGATGTTGAATTATATGCAAACGACCCCGGAATAAAAATTTGATGATTCCAACAGCTCCGTATGGTGATTTTGGTCTCAGGAGCATAATCCAAATTTTATTTGGAAGTCCGTAGTGAAATTAGGCTTGAAATGGCTAAAATAGGAATTTAAAGTTTGGAAGTTTGACCGGGGATTTGACTTTTTGATATCGGGGTCGAAATCCAGTTCCAAAAGTTTTCATAGCTCCGTTATATCATTTATGACTTGTGTGCAAAATTTGAAGTCAATCAGACTTGATTTGATAGGTTTCGACATCGAATGTAGAAGTTGGAAATTCTAAATTTCATTAAGTTTTTAGTGTTGTTTGATGTGATTTGAGGTTTCAAATAAGTTCGTATGATGTTTTAGGACTTGTTGGTATTTTTGGTTGAGGTCCCGAGGGCCTCGGGTGAGTTTCGGATGAAATCAAAAATGGGACTTAAACAACTGCTACAAAAGTTGCTGCAAATTTTTTTTTGCTGAGCAGTCGAGCCCAAAAATCGAAGGCCAGAAGTCGAGCCCAGAAATCAAGCCCAAAAATCGAGCCGAGGATCGAAGGCAAGGCTCGAGAGCCATAATCGAAGGCGGGCTCGAGTGCCATGATCGAAGGCAAAGCTCGAGGGCCATGATCGAAGGCCCGACCTCAACGCCATGATCAAGGCCATGATCGAAGGCCCAGGCTTGATGCCAGGATCGAGGACATGACCGAAGGCCCAGGCTCGAGCTTGTGATCGAAGTCTCGATCGAGGCCTAGACTCGAAGGCCATGATCGACGCCTAGTTTCGAAGGCTGCCTAGGCAGATTTATAAAAGAGGGAATTTCGTCCCATTTGCTATTTTTGACGAACTTGAGCTTGAGCAGAAGCGATTTTGACATATTTTCAAGGAACAATATTTGGCTAAGTGATTCTAACTCGGATTTAGTCAATATACACGAATATATCATTGTTTTCACCATTTAATTAGTGTATTGAGATGAAAATTTGGGAAATTCTTGAAATATCATAGAAATGAATTTTTGAGATTTCGGCATCGATTCAGAGTCGGATTTGAGTGAAACTGGTATGGTTGGACTCGTAATTGAATGGGTTATCAGATTTTATGAGTTTTGCCGGATTCTGAGACGTGGTCCCCACGAGCGATTTTTGAGCTAATTTCGGATTTTATTGATAAATATAGTATTTTCTTATGAAATTGATTCCTATAATTTTTGTTGACTGTATTGAATTAATTATGACTAGATACGAGTGGATCGGAGTCAAAAAATTGAGGAAAAAGCATACTACTTTGTTAATTGGAGCAAGTCGAGATAAGTGACTTGTCTAACCTTGTGTGGGGGAAAGTTTCTCTAGAATTGGTATTAATTGTAATGTGATGAAAGTCGTGTACACGAGGTGACGAATGTGTACACGGGTTAAATGTGAAGGATTATGTTTTTAAATTATGTAAATCACTGTTGCATATTAATTAAATTAGNAAATCTTGTAGATCACTATTGCATATTAATTAAATTATTAAATCTTGTTATATTCTCCATCATTAATTTAATTCTTATACTTTAAATTTGCTTGACCTTTTTCCTGCTAATTGTTTTACTTATTTAGATGGAACTTGGTTTTTTTTATTCTGTGCATTATTTGTAGGTTGGTTTTCATAAATTAAATATTATTAATATGAAGTATTTGACATTTTTAAAATTACTATTGAAGTAGTATTAAAGATTTTAAAATATTATTTTGCTGAATTATTTATTCCTGAATTATTTTGTAAGATTTTCGTACTCATTGTGATGGAGCCGTGAGCTCTTTATTGTGGAAAAATATTATTGATGATTTATTTTGGTATGAGCCGTGAGCTCTTTATTGTGAAAAATATTGTTGTTGAATTATTTTGGCAAGTTATATTATTTGAGCACTTGAGGTGCAGATTGTGATATATTGTGATATTGATACGCATGCGGTGGTATAAGGTCTGGGTATTGAAATGCATGCGGTGAGATAAGGGTGGCTTGATATGCGTGCCTAATAGGGGGAACTACTAGAAGTCATGCGGTGTGATAAGGATGGCTAAAACGCGAGATGCTATTTTGGGAAAAATATTTTCTTTAAAATAAATTATGAAGGATCCCGCGATGAGATAAGAAAATAAGATATTGTGAATTTATTTATGATTTGGGACTACGAGGAGGTACCTCGGGAGTGCCCTTGTTGATATTGATCTATGGCCGCAGTTGCCTTTAATTATTGTTGTGATTTTTCTTAAAGTTGAAAGGAATTGTGTTTTGATTCCACAAGATATTATTTGCCATTATTTTGTGTAATTAAATGGTGACATGCTACTTGATTCATTTCCATTGTCATTTTATTTTATTATATTTTTAAATATTTTACCATGCAATTATTATTTTCCAGTAGGACCTGACCTGACCTCGTCACTACTCTATCGAGGTTAGGCTTGGCACTTACTGGGTACCGTTAAGGTGTACTCATACTACGCTTCTGCACATTTTTTGTGCAGATCCAGGTATACCTTACCAGGCCAGGCATCAGTAAACTAGTTGTACGAGGAGACTTCGAGGTATATCTGCCAGCGTCCGTAGACTCCGGAGTCCCTTTCTATCTTACTATGTTGTCTTCCTTATTTGCTTTAGACTCTGATGTATATAGACATAGAAAAACAATATTCTTAGAAGCTTGTGACTTATTTTTATCGGGTTTTGGGAGTTGTAATTATTTGAATTGTAGTTTATTTATTTCAGATATTTATGATTATTCCGCATTGATAGGATTACCTAGTCTTAGAGACTAGGTGCTATCACGACCTCTTACGGAGGGAATTTGGGGTCGTGACAAGTTGGTATCAGAGCACTAGGTTCATAGGTGTTATGAGTCACAAGCAGGTTTAGTAGAGTCTTGCAGATCGGTACGGAGACGTCTGTACGTATCTTCGAGAGGCTATAGAAATGTTAAGAAATATTCACTTCTTTGATTCCTTATCGTGCGCCTTTATTGATTTCGAAGTTCTAAATAATTTTCTTTCTACTCTCTCAAAGATGGTGAGGACACGCACAACTGGATCCGATGATCAGACACCCGTGCCCCCTGTTGGAGCCTTAAGAGGCCGGGGTCGGGGCAGAGGCCAAGCCAGAGGCCGAGGAAGACCACGTGGTGCAGCCAGAGCACCTGCACGGGCTGCTGCAACAGAGCCACCAGTAGCTCCAGTTGGAGAGCAGGCACCTGAGACGCTTGTTACTACTCCTGCACTTCAGGAGACTCTTGCCCAGTTTTTGAGCATGTTTGTCACTCTAGTTCAGGTAGGGTTAATTCCACTTGCTCCTGCCATATCTCAGGCTGGGGGAGGAGCACAGACTCCCGCCGCTCGTACTCTAGAACTACGGTCCCAAGTTGACCATGCCTCAGAGGTTATACCAGTGCAGTCAGTTGTCCCAATTTGGCCTGAGATTAGGACAGCAGTTTCAAAGGGGGAGCAGCTCAGGCTCGAAAGGTACAAGAAGTACCACCCCTCACTTTCAGCGGGTTAGCTTCAGAGGATGCTCAGGGTTTTCTGGAGGAATATCACCGTATCCTTCGTACTATGGGTATTGTGGAATCCAATGGGGTTTCTTTCACAGCATTCCAGTTTAGAGGAGCAGCCTATCAATGGTGGCGGGCATATGAGTTGGATAGTCTGGCTGAGGCAGCTTCACTCACTTGGACTCAATTTTCAGATATGTTCTTTAAGGCAGTATGTTCCTCAGAGTCTTAGAGATACATGGCGCGCAGAGTTTGAGCAGCTNTTTGATTATTTGTTGTGATTTTCTTAAAGTTGAAAGGAAATTTTATTTTGATTCCACAGGATATTATTGCCATTATTTTGTGTAATTAAATGGTGACATGCTACTTGATTCATTTCCATTGTCATTTTATTTTATTATATTTTTAAATATTTTACCATGCAATTATTATTTTCCAGTAGGACCTGACCTGACCTCGTCACTACTCTATCGAGGTTAGGCTTGGCACTTACTGGGTACCGTTAAGGTGTACTCATACTACGCTTCTGCACATTTTTTGTGCAGATCCAGGTATACCTTACCAGGCCAGGCATCAGTAAACTAGTTGTACGAGGAGACTTCGAGGTATATCTGCCAGCGTCCGTAGACTCCGGAGTCCCTTTCTATCTTACTATGTTGTCTTCCTTATTTGCTTTAGACTCTGATGTATATAGACATAGAAAAACAATATTCTTAGAAGCTTGTGACTTATTTTTATCGGGTTTTGGGAGTTGTAATTATTTGAATTGTAGTTTATTTATTTCAGATATTTATGATTATTCCGCATTGATAGGATTACCTAGTCTTAGAGACTAGGTGCTATCACGACCTCTTACGGAGGGAATTTGGGGTCGTGACAAGTTGGTATCAGAGCACTAGGTTCATAGGTGTTATGAGTCACAAGCAGGTTTAGTAGAGTCTTGCAGATCGGTACGGAGACGTCTGTACGTATCTTCGAGAGGCTATAGAAATGTTAAGAAATATTCACTTCTTTGATTCCTTATCGTGCGCCTTTATTGATTTCGAAGTTCTAAATAATTTTCTTTCTACTCTCTCAAAGATGGTGAGGACACGCACAACTGGATCCGATGATCAGACACCCGTGCCCCCTGTTGGAGCCTTAAGAGGCCGGGGTCGGGGCAGAGGCCAAGCCAGAGGCCGAGGAAGACCACGTGGTGCAGCCAGAGCACCTGCACGGGCTGCTGCAACAGAGCCACCAGTAGCTCCAGTTGGAGAGCAGGCACCTGAGACGCTTGTTACTACTCCTGCACTTCAGGAGACTCTTGCCCAGTTTTTGAGCATGTTTGTCACTCTAGTTCAGGTAGGGTTAATTCCACTTGCTCCTGCCATATCTCAGGCTGGGGGAGGAGCACAGACTCCCGCCGCTCGTACTCTAGAACTACGGTCCCAAGTTGACCATGCCTCAGAGGTTATACCAGTGCAGTCAGTTGTCCCAATTTGGCCTGAGATTAGGACAGCAGTTTCAAAGGGGGAGCAGCTCAGGCTCGAAAGGTACAAGAAGTACCACCCCTCACTTTCAGCGGGTTAGCTTCAGAGGATGCTCAGGGTTTTCTGGAGGAATATCACCGTATCCTTCGTACTATGGGTATTGTGGAATCCAATGGGGTTTCTTTCACAGCATTCCAGTTTAGAGGAGCAGCCTATCAATGGTGGCGGGCATATGAGTTGGATAGTCTGGCTGAGGCAGCTTCACTCACTTGGACTCAATTTTCAGATATGTTCTTTAAGGCAGTATGTTCCTCAGAGTCTTAGAGATACATGGCGCGCAGAGTTTGAGCAGCTACGCCAGGGTTCTATGACCGTGTCAGAGTATGCGGTCCGATTCAGTAATTTGGCTAGGCATGCACCAGCCTTAGTTGCTACTGTTCGAGAGTGGGTTCGCAGATTTATTGAGGGTCTCCACTCTAGTATCAGATACAGTATGGCCCGAGAGTTAGAGATTGACATCACATACCAACAGGTAGTGTCAATTGCTAGGAGATTGGAAGGTATGAAGACTCGGGAGAGGGAAGCTAAGAGACCTAGGGATTCTGGCACATATAATAATTCTCGTGCCCCATTTGCAGCCCGTCATGGTAGAGGTTATGTGAGCCGTCCTATTCATTCAGCACTTCCAGCTTCTAGTGGTATTCCGGCTACTCCCAGACCTCAGGTTCCATATTATGCACCGCCAGTGTCTACTGTACCTCCTGTATGGGGTGCTTTCAGCGGACAGTCTAGTCGATCAGGCCCGAGCCAGTCCCAGCAGCCACGTCCTCCGAGGGCTTGTTTTGAGTATGGTGACACTCGTCATATCATGAGGGATTTCCCCAGACTTGGGAGGGGTGCAGCTCCACGGATTTCTCAGGCCCCACCTATTCCACAGGGTTCTCGGGCTTCTCAGGCCATGATTACTACACCAGTTGCTACTCCACCTGCACAGCCAGCCAGAGGTGGAGGTCGGACAGGTAGAGGTCGCCCTAGAGGGGGAGGCTAGGCCAGATATTATGCCCTTCCTGCTAGGACAAATGTCGTTACATCCGATTCTTTTATCACAGGTATTATTCTGGTCTGTCATAGAGATGCATCAGTCTTATTTCATCCAGGCTCCACTTATTCTTATGTGTCATCTTACTTTGCCCCGTATTTGGGCATATCACATGATTCATTGAGTTCTTCTGTTTATGTATCTACACCCGTGGGTTAATCTATTATTGTGGACCATGTGTATCGGTCGTGTTTAGTTGTTATCAGTAGTTTTGAGACCAGGGCCGATTTATTATTGCTCAGTATGGTGGATTTCGATATTGTTTTGGGCATGGACTGGTTGTCGCCCTATCATGCTATTCTTGATTGTTACGCCAAGATGGTGACATTGGCTATGCTAGGTCTACCATAGCTAGAGTGGAGAGGTACCTCGGATCATGTTCCTAGCAGGGTTGTTTCATTTCTTAAATCTCAACGAATGGTTGAGAAAGGGTGTGATGTGTATCTGGCCTATGTGAGAAATGTTAGTGTTGATACTCCCACACGACAAGAATATTGATTTTGGCATTGATTTGTTGCCGGGCACTCAGCCCATTTCTATTCCACCATACCGTATGGCCCCAGCAGAGTTGAAAAAATTAAAAGAACAGTTACAGGAGTAGCTTGATAAGGGTTTTATTCGGCCCAGTGTATCGCCTTGGGGTGCTCCTATCTTATTTGTAAAGAAGAATGATGGTTCTATGCAGATGTGTATTGATTATCGTTAGCTGAACAAGGTTATAGTGAAGAACAGGTATCCATTGCCATGTATTGATGACATATTTGATCAGCTTCAGGGTGCCGGGGTATTCTCTAAAATTGACTTATGTTCAGGCTATCATCAGTTGAAGATTCGGGAGCTAGATATCCCGAATACTGCTTTCAGGACTCGGTACGGTCATTACGAGTTCCTTGTGATGTCTTTTGGGCTGACCACCGCCCCAACAACATTTATGCACTTAATGAATAGTGTATTTTAGTCCTATCTTGATTCTTTCGTTATTGTGTTTATTAATGACATTCTAGTGTATTCCTAGAGTCGGGAAGATTATGAGCAACACCTGAGGACTGTGCTTCAGACTTTGAGAGAAAAGAAGTTATATACAAAATTTTCAAAGTGTGAATTTTGGCTTGATTCAGTGGGATTTCGGGCCATATAGTTTTGTGTGAGGGGATCAAGGTAGATCCGAAGAATATTGAAGCAGTGCAGAGTTGGTCCAGACCGTCCTCAATTACAAAAATCCGGAGTTTCCTTGGTTTGGCAGGGTATAATCGTCAATTTGTAAAGGGTTTCTCTTCTATTGTTGCATCTATGACCAAATTGACCCAGAAGGGTGCTCCGTTCAGGTGGACCGAGGAATGTGAGGAGAGCTTCCAAAGTCTCAAGACAACTTTGACTACAGCCCCAGTATTGGTATTACCTATAGGTACAGGGTCTTATACTGTGTATTGTGACGCGTCGCGTATTGGTCTCGGCGCAGTGTTGATGCAATATGGTAGGGTGATTGCCTATGCGTCCAGATAGTTAAAGGTGCATGAGAAGAATTATCCTGTACATGAACTTGAGTTAGCATCTATTATTCATGCCTTGAAGATTTGGCGGCATTACTTATACGGTGTCCATTGTAAGGTCTACACCGATCACTGGAGTCTATAACATTTGTTTAAACAGAAGGATCTTAATTTGTGGCAGCGGAGATGGTTGGAGTTGCTTAAGGATTATGATATCATCATTCTCTATCATCCCGGAAAGGCTAATGTAGTGGTCGATGCCTTGAGTCGTAAGGCGGAGAGTTTGGGCAGCTTAGCATATTTACCGGTAGCAGAGAGGCCTTTAGCCTTGGATGTTCAGGCCTTGGCCAACCAATTTATGAGGTTGGATATTTCCGAGCCGAGCCGAGTTTTGGCTTGTATGGTTTCTCAGTCTTCTCTTTATGATCGGATCAGAGAGCGTCAGTACGATGACTCCCCTCAGCTTGTCCTTAAGGACACAGTTCAGCACGGTGATGCCAAGGAAGTCGCAATTGGAGATGACGGTGTATTACGGATGCAGGGCAGGCTATGTGTGCCTAATGTAGATGGGTTGCGTGAGTTAATTCTCCAGGAGGCTCACAGTTTACGGTACTCCATTCATCCGGGTGATGCAAAGATGTATCAAGATTTGAAACAACACTATTGGTGGAGGCGGATGAAGAAAGACATAGTGGAATATGTAGCTCGATGCCTAAATTGCCAGCAGGTAAAATATGAGCATCAACGACCGGATAGATTGCTTCAGAAATGAAAATTCCAGAATGGAAATGGGAACGGATCATTATGGACTTCGTTGTTGGACTCCCATGGACTCAGAGGAAATTTGATGCAGTTTGGGTGATTGTAGATAGATTGACCAAGTCAGCTCATTTCATTCCTGTGATTACTACTTACTCTTCAGAGCAGTTGGCTCAGATATATATTTACGAGATTTTCAGACTTCACGATATACCGGTATCTATCATCTTTGACCAGGGTACACAGTTTACCTCACGGTTTTGGAGGGCTGTATAGCGAGAGTTGGGTACTCGTGTGGAGCTGAGTACAACATTTTACCCTCAGACGGACGGACAGTTCGAACGCACCATTCAGATACTGGAGGATATGCTCCGTGCGTGTATGATAGATTTTGGGGGTGCTTGGGATCAGTTCTTACCACTAGCGGAGTTTGCTTACAACAACAGTTACCAGTCAAGCATTCAGATGGCTCCATATGAGGCCTTGTATGGTAGGCGGTGCCAGTCTCCAGTGGGTTGGTTCGAACCGGGCGAGGCTAGAATATTGGGTACAGACTTGGTTCAGGATGCCCTGAAAAAAGTTAAGTTGATTCAGGATCGACTTCGTACATCCCAATCTAGACAGAAGAGTTATACGGATCGGAAGGTTCGTGATGTTGCATTCATGGTTGGTGAGCGGGTCCTGCTCTGGGTTTCGCCTATGAAGGGGGTGATGAGGTTCGGGAAGAAGGGCAAGTTGATCCCTAGGTATATTGGACCTTTTGAGATTCTTGAGAGAGTTGTAGAGGTAGCTTACAGACTTGCACTACCACCTAGCATCTCTGCAGTTCATACGGTATTCCATGTTTCTATACCTCGGAAATATCACGGCGATCCGTCTCATGTGTTAGACTTCAGTTCGGTTTAGTTGGACAAGGATCTATCTTATGTTGAGGAACCACTGGCCATTTTAGATAGGCAGGTTCGAAAGCTGAGGTCAAAAAATATTGCTTCCGTGACGACTTGGGAGATCGAGCATGATATGCGCAGCTGTTATCCACACTTATTCACCAGCTCAAGTTTTTTTTTTTTAACTCCGTTCGAGGACGAATATTTGTTTTAGAGGTGGAGAATGTGATGACCCAAAAATGTCATCTTTAAATTTAATAAATAATTCTGTTATTCTAAGATCTCGAAAAGCACTATTTTTATCATTACTCGACTTGCGTGAGCAGTCCGTAAACTTTTTCGGAAAGTTTTTATGTGAAAAATAGATTAAAATATGAATTAGAGCTTTAAAACCCAACTAAGTTGACTTTGGTCAATATTTTAAGCAAACGGACTCGGATCAGTATTTTAAAAGTTCTGGTAGGTCCATATCGTGATATAGGACTTGGCCGTATTCCCGGAATCAAATTCCGAGGTCCCTAGTCTGAGATATGAAATTTTGATTGAAAAATATTAAAAGTTTAAGTTCAAATAGTGATCGGATGTCGAATTATCTGCAAACGACCCCGCAATAGAATTTTGATGATTCCAACAGCTCCGTATGGTGATTTTGGACTTAGGAGCATGATCAAAATTTTATTTGGAAGTCAGTAGTAAAATTAGGCTTGAAAATGGCTAAAATAGGAATTTAAAGTTTGGAAGTTTGACCGGGGAGTTGACTTTTTGATATCGGGATCGGAATCCAGTTCTAAAATTTTCATAGCTCCGTTATATCATTTATGACTTGTGTGAAAAATTTGAGGTCAATCGGACTTGATTTGAAGGTTTCGACATCGAATGTAGAAGTCAAAAATTCTAAGTTTTATTAAGCTTGAATTGGAGCATGATTCGTGATTTTAGCGTTGTTTGATGTGATTTGAGATTTCAAATAAGTTCGTATGATGTTTTAGAACTTGTTGGTATTTTTGGTTGAGGTCCCGAGAGCCTCGGGTGAGTTTCCGATGGTTAACGAATCAAAAATGAGACTTAAACAGCTGCTGCAAAAGCTGCTGCAAAGTTTCTTCTGCTGAGCAATCGAGCCCAAAAATCGAAGGCCAGAAGTCGAGCCCAAAAATCGAGCCGAGGATCAAAGGCAAGGCTCGAGATCCATAATCGAAGGCAGGCTCGAGAGCCATGATCGAAGGCAAAGCTCGAGGGCCATGATCGAAGGCAAAGCTCGAGGGCCATGATCGAAGGCCCGGCCTCGACGCCATGATCGAAAGCCCAAGCTTGATGTCACGATCGAGGCCATGACCGAAGGCCCAGGCTCGAGCCTGTGATCGAAGTCACGATCGAGGACTAAACTCGAGGGCCATGATCAAAGCCACGATCGAAGCCCAGTTCCGAAAGCTGCCTAGGCAGATTTATAAAAGAGGGGATTTCGTCCCATTTTCCATTTTTGACGAACTTGAGCTTGAGCAGAAGCGATTTTGACATATTTGCAAGGAAAAATATTTGATTAAGTGATTCTAACTCGAATTTGGTCAATATATACGAATATATCATTATTTCCACAATTTAATTAGTGTATTGAGATGGAAATTTGGAAAATTCTTGAAATCTCATAGAAACGAATTTTCGAGATTTCGGTATCGATTCGGAGTCAGATTTGAGTGAAACTGGTATGGTTAGACTCGTAATTGAATGGGTTGTCGAATTTTGTGAGTTTTGCCGGATTTTGAGACGTGGGCCCCACGAGTGATTTTTGAGCTAATTTCGGATTTTATTGAAAAATGTAGTATTTTCTTATGAAATTGATTCCTATAATTTTTGTTGACTGTATCCAATTAATTATGACTAGATACGAGTCGATCGGAGTCCGAAAATCGAGGAAAAAGCATTCTACTTGGTTAAATTGGAGCAAGTCGAGTTAAGTAACTTGTCTAACCTTGTGTGGGGAAAATTTTCCCTAAGATTGGTATTAATTGTAATGTGATGAAAGTCGTGTACACGAGGTGACGAGTATGTACACGGGTTAAATGTGAAGAATTATGTTTTTAAATTGTGTAGATCACTGTTGTATGTTAATTAAATTATTAAATCTTGTTTTATTCTCCATCACTGATTTGATTTATATACTTTAAATTTGCTTGGNCGATGGTTAACGAATCAAAAATGAGACTTAAACAGCTGCTGCAAAAGCTGCTGCAAAGTTTCTTCTGCTGAGCAATCGAGCCCAAAAATCGAAGGCCAGAAGTCGAGCCCAAAAATCGAGCCGAGGATCAAAGGCAAGGCTCGAGATCCATAATCGAAGGCAGGCTCGAGAGCCATGATCGAAGGCAAAGCTCGAGGGCCATGATCGAAGGCCCGGCCTCGACGCCATGATCGAAAGCCCAAGCTTGATGTCACGATCGAGGCCATGACCGAAGGCCCAGGCTCGAGCCTGTGATCGAAGTCACGATCGAGGACTAAACTCGAGGGCCATGATCAAAGCCACGATCGAAGCCCAGTTCCGAAAGCTGCCTAGGCAGATTTATAAAAGAGGGGATTTCGTCCCATTTTCCATTTTTGACGAACTTGAGCTTGAGCAGAAGCGATTTTGACATATTTGCAAGGAAAAATATTTGATTAAGTGATTCTAACTCGAATTTGGTCAATATATACGAATATATCATTATTTCCACAATTTAATTAGTGTATTGAGATGGAAATTTGGAAAATTCTTGAAATCTCATAGAAACGAATTTTCGAGATTTCGGTATCGATTCGGAGTCAGATTTGAGTGAAACTGGTATGGTTAGACTCGTAATTGAATGGGTTGTCGAATTTTGTGAGTTTTGCCGGATTTTGAGACGTGGGCCCCACGAGTGATTTTTGAGCTAATTTCGGATTTTATTGAAAAATGTAGTATTTTCTTATGAAATTGATTCCTATAATTTTTGTTGACTGTATCCAATTAATTATGACTAGATACGAGTCGATCGGAGTCCGAAAATCGAGGAAAAAGCATTCTACTTGGTTAAATTGGAGCAAGTCGAGTTAAGTAACTTGTCTAACCTTGTGTGGGGAAAATTTTCCCTAAGATTGGTATTAATTGTAATGTGATGAAAGTCGTGTACACGAGGTGACGAGTATGTACACGGGTTAAATGTGAAGAATTATGTTTTTAAATTGTGTAGATCACTGTTGTATGTTAATTAAATTATTAAATCTTGTTTTATTCTCCATCACTGATTTGATTTATATACTTTAAATTTGCTTGGCCTTTTTCCTGCTAATTATTTTACCTGTTTAATTGGAGCTTGGTCTCTTTTATTCTGTGCATTATTTAAAGGTTGATTTTCTTTAAAATAAATATTCTTAATATGAAGTATTTGACATTTTAAATTTGGTATTGAAGCAATGTATTAAAGATTTTGAAATATTATTTTGCTGAATTATTTATTCCTGAATATTTTTGTAAGATTTTCGTACTCATTGTGATGGAGCCGTGAGCTCTTTATTGCTAAAAAATATTATTGATGATTTATTTTGGCATGAGCCGTGAGCTCTTTATTGTGGAAAATATTGTTGTAGAATTATTTTGGCAAGTTAAATTATTTGAGCACTTGAGGTGCAGATTGTGATATATTGTGATATTGATACGCATGCAGTGATATAAGGTCTGGGTATTGAAACGCATGCGGTGAGATAAGGGTGGCTTGATACGCGTGGCTAGTAGGGGGAACTACTAAAAGTCATGCGGTGTGATAAGGATGGCTAAAATGCGGGATGCTATTTCGGGAAAAATATTTTCTTTAAAATAAATTGTGAAAGCTCCTGCGGTGAGAATGAGATATTATAAATTTATTTATGATTTGGGACTACGAGGCGGTACCTTGGGAGTGCCCTTGTTGATATTGATCTATGGCCTAGTTGCCTTTAATTATTGTTGTGATTTTTCTTAAAGTTGAAAAGAATTCTGTTTTGATTCCACGAGATATTATTTGCCATTATTTTGTATAATTAAATGGTGACATGCTACTTGATTCATTTTCATTGTCATTTTATTTTATATTATTGTTAAACATTTTACCATGCAATTATTATTTTCCAGTAGGGCCTGACCTGACCTCGTCACTACTCTACTGAGGTTAGGCTTGGCACTTACTGGGTACCGCTGTGGTGTACTCATACTACGCTTCTGCACATATTTTTGTGCAGATCCAGATATACCTTACCAGACCAGGCATCAGTAAACTAGTTGTACGAGGAGAATTCGAGGTATATCTGCCAGCGTTCGCAGACTCTGGAGTCCCCTTCTATTTTACTATGTTGTCTTCCTTATTTGCTTTAGACTCTGATGTATAGAGATATAGAGAAAAAAATTTTAGAAGCTTGTGACTTATTTCAACCGGGTTTTGGGAGTTGTAATTATTTGAATTGTAATTTATTTATTTCAGATATTTATGATTATTCCGCATTGATAGGTTTACCTAATGTCACGACTCGAAGGCTTTGGTGGTTGAGGAGTCATCCAGAACCAAAGTGCAGTTTTGAATGAGATTACTGTCTCTGCAGCCACCAAATCAGGATCGCCTAGGAGGTTTTCTCCTATGGCGACTCCACAAGGTCCATAATTGTAGTTGCTAAAATAGGGTAAAAAGGAATTATAAGCAAAGTTGTAGTATAACCTTATATATTACTATCAAGATTTGAATTCTCTTTCATGTATTCAGAAAAAGAGATTTGTGATCTTTATCTTTAAAGCATAGGACAAGTAAATTCATAAAACACATGCACTCACTTTGTTTAATTTTAATTTTACACGGCATAGTTTGAATAGGTACGAAATTTAAGAAAGAAAGAAATAATTGAAATTTTGATCATAATATATCATAATATTTGTGTGGCTAATAAGAAAATAGTGCTACTCTTTGAACCGAAGGAGTTTTGCTTAATGTGCAAATTAAAAAGAGAAGGGAACATACTATGAAATTTGGATGGGGCCTCGTCCTTAATATTTCTTGCCAGGAGTGCAGGGCCAGTCAACGTTTGATTCGCAATAGGAAGGCATGTCATCAGGGTTGCCTACTTCGCTTTTGAAACAGTAACCCCATGCATAAGGGCCATCAAGTGCAGTGTCCCAACCACCTGTCCAAGTATATATCTTTTAACTTAGGAATTTAACACAAGTACTAGTTGGCTTGAAAAAAACATTAAGCAAAAGGGACATAGACCATTTTAATCAGGAATATATTTGACCAAATTAATTAAGCTGAGTATACGTGCACGTAGCTGGAATAATATAAGCACGTAATTAAATAGCTAAAGATTACCAGTAGTTTCATGAGATGTTTGAGCCAAGAACGCAGCAACCTCTCTTTTACGGTCAGTAATATCGCCAGTGGTGCCAAAACCAATGAAATTCCTGGCAGCTTGTACAAAGGCATCGTAGGTATAGAAGCCCCTAGCAGGACAAGCAACATTATTCCGATGTAAAAGCAGCTCATCAAATAAATCACTGCTAATGATTTCAGTAATGTCTTGGGTTGGAGTAGGAAGGGGAGGAGGGGTTGGGG
>AWOL01S0010633.1:0-12797 GCA_000715115.1 Nicotiana otophora | reverse complement strand
GGGGGAGGGGTTGGGGTGGATGGAGGAGGTGGAGGAGACGGTGAAGGACACTGGATTTGACACTTGTCTGGATCACAATAATCGCCGGTGGTTCCACACCAACCATGGTTGCTGCAGCAGTAACCAGAAGTCGAAGCCCAAAAATCGAGCCGAGGATCAAAGGCAAGGCTCGAGATCCATAATCGAAGGCAGGCTCGAGAGCCATGATCGAAGGCAAAGCTCGAGGGCCATGATCGAAGGCCCGGCCTCGACACCATGATCGAAAGCCCAGGCTTGATGTCAGGATCGAGGCCATGACCGAAGGCCCAGGCTCGAGCCTGTGATCGAAGTCACGATCGAGGCCTAGACTCGAGGGCCATGATCGAAGCCACGATCGAAGCCTAGTTCCGAAGGCTGCCTAGGCAGATTTATAAAAGAGGGGATTTCGTCCCATTTGCCATTTTTGACGAATTTGAGCTTGAGTAGAAGCGATTTTGACATATTTTCAAGGAAAAAAATTTGATTAAGTGATTCTAACTCGGATTTGGTCAATATATACGAATATATCATTATTTTCACCATTTAATTAGTGTATTGAAATGGAAATTTAGAAAATTCTTGAAATCTCATAGAAACGAATTTTCGAGATTTCGGTATCGATTCGGAGTCAGATTTGAGTGAAACTGGTATGGTTAGACTCGTAATTGAATGGGTTGTCGAATTTTGTGAGTTTTGCCGGATTTCGAAACGTGGGCCCCACGAGCGATTTTTGAGCTAATTTCGGATTTTATTGAAAAATATAGTATTTTCTTATGAAATTGATTCCTATAATTTTTATTGACTGTATCCAATTAATTATGACTAGATACGAGTCGATCGGACTCGGAAAATCGAGGAAAAATTATTCTACTTGGTTAAATTGGAGCAAGTCGAGTTAAGTGACTTGTCTAATCTTGTGTGGGAGAAATTTTCCCTAAGATTGGTATTAATTGTAATGTGATGAAAGTCGTGTACACGAGGTGACGAGTGTGTACATGGGTTAAATGTGAAAAATTATGTTTTTAAATTGTGTAGATCATTGTTGCATGTTAATTAAATTATTAAATCTTGTTATATTCTCCATCATTGATTTGATTTATATACTTTAAATTTGCTTGACCTTTTTCCTGCTAATTATTTTACCTGTTTAATTGGAGCTTGGTCTCTTTTATTCTGTGCATTATTTAAAGGTTGATTTTCTTTAAAATAAATATTCTTAATATGAAGTATTTGACATTTTAAATTTGGTATTGAAGCAATGTATTAAAGATTTTGAAATATTATTTTGCTGAATTATTTATTCCTGAATATTTTTGTAAGATTTTCGTACTCATTGTGATGGAGCCGTGAGCTCTTTATTGCTAAAAAATATTATTGATGATTTATTTTGGCATGAGCCGTGAGCTCTTTATTGTGGAAAATATTGTTGTAGAATTATTTTGGCAAGTTAAATTATTTGAGCACTTGAGGTGCAGATTGTGATATATTGTGATATTGATACGCATGCAGTGATATAAGGTCTGGGTATTGAAACGCATGCGGTGAGATAAGGGTGGCTTGATACGCGTGGCTAGTAGGGGGAACTACTAAAAGTCATGCGGTGTGATAAGGATGGCTAAAATGCGGGATGCTATTTCGGAAAAAATATTTTCTTTAAAATAAATTGTGAAAGCTCCTGCAGTGAGAATGAGATATTGTAAATTTATTTATGATTTGGGACTACGAGGCGGTACCTCGGGAGTGCCCTTGTTGATATTGATCTATGGCTGCAGTTGCCTTTAATTATTGTTGTGATTTTTCTTAAAGTTAAAAGGAATTCTGTTTTGATTCCACGAGATATTATTTGCCATTATTTTGTGTAATTAAATTGTGACATGCTACTTGATTCATTTTCATTGTCATTTTATTTTATTATATTGTGAAACATGTTACCATGCAATTATTATTTTCCAGTAGGGCCTGACCTGATCTCGTCACTACTCTACCGTGGTTAGGCTTGGTACTTACTGGGTACCGCTGTGGTGTACTCATACTATGCTTCTGCATATATTTTTGTGCAGATCCAGATATACCTTACCAGACCAGGCATCAGTAAACTAGTTGTACGAGGAGACTTCGAGGTATATCTGCCAGCGTCCGCAGACTCCGAAGTCCCCTTCTATTTTACTATGTTGTCTTCCTTATTTGCTTTAGACTCTGATGTATAGAGACATAGAGAAAAAAAATTTAGAAGCTTGTGACTTATTTCTACCGGGTTTTGGGAGTTGTAATTATTTGAATTGTAGTTTATTTATTTCAGATATTTATGATTATTCCACATTGATAGACTTACCTAGAGACTAGGTGCCATCACGACCTCCTACGGAGGGAATTTGGGGTCGTGACAATCTCTAATTCCATTCCAAAATAGAAAAATCTTCATTTGCCATAAATTTAAGTAACGATAAATGTTTCCTCACATTCTGGCGCACGACTAGAGATTCGAAATTTAGGTTTTATTCTTTTTTTCCATAGAATTAAATGAGATATTCTCTTTATGCAGCAATTCCCAAAAATAGACTTCCATCCCAAGCTATCCAATTGGAAGCAAACAATGAAGATTAATTGACTTTCAAGCTACAATAATGGATGAATTAATAGCAATGATCTGAGAATTTAATAAAAAAAATTATCAGAAACCAACTTAAATGTTCCATAGTATTTTTTCTCTTAAAATTCTTCTTTAAGTTTTCTTTGGGGTGTAGAAATAGTTCGTCATTTTCGTCACCCGAAGGAGAAGCCGAGAAGCATATTTCGATATGAGAAAGATGAGAGAGGGGGAACAAGATTTTTTGGAAAGACAAAAGTGCCCTTCATATTAACTCATGATTAATATATTTTTACGGGTCAGAGTCTAAGTAGCAATTTTGTAGTATCACAGATTAGCATTGAATTTATGAAAGAATCTAAGAAGGCTCATATATAGGTGTAGAGTAGGAGTGACAAAATAGTTAAAAGAACACAGTTAATCACCCATATTATCCACTAAAAAATGGGTTGGATAATAAACTTTTTAAATATGGGTCAAATATGGATAAGAACCATATTATTCATTTAGAAAATGGATAACAAATAGGTAACCAATGGATTACTAATGGGTTTAACTTTTACATTTGTAAAGTTTCAAATTGGGGGTTCCTCAAGTTTGAGAGACTAGGAATTCTCCCAAAAGAGTTCATATTCAAGAAGTCATGGATAATATAGTTATAACCATATTATATGTCGGTTAACCTATTTTTTATCCGTATTAAATATGGGTCGAATCGGATAATTTGTCCGTTTTTTTTACCCGTTTTCGACCCAAACCATATCCAACCAGACCCGCCAGTTTACCACTCCTAGTGTAGAGGATTGATACAAAGACTTTGTAATTAGTTAGTTTGTTATATATTTGTTGCAAAATGTGATATAATATAATACAATATTATGAAACAACATGCAACAATGCAACCAACCAAAAAGATTCGGAAGGAAGACACTACAAGAAATATGATTTTTTATGACGACTTTTAGCAGCGAGACATATAATTGCCACAAAAGGAGGGTTTTTGTGGCGATTGGAAAACGTTGCCACAAAAGTGATAGTTTTAGAGGGGATCCTTACAGTGGCCACCAAAATATGTACTAATTGTTTAATTAAGTATGTGGCTGAAAAAATATTTGCAGCCAACTTGAAGAAGTCGCCTCTAAAAGAGCTCTTGTGGCGACTTCTTCGCTACTAAAAGTGTAATTTTTGTGGCAACCTTTTATGTCGCCTCTAATTCTTTTATTTTGACATCAATTTTAGTTTTGTGAAAAAATCAAAATGGTTCACCCCCACCAGTTCAGACTCAAAATTTCCTCTCCCGTTCCTCCTAAATCTCATTTTCCCCAATTCCCTCTTGCCCCTTCCATATTTCATTTAAAGTATATTAAAAGCACGAAACCCCTATCGAAATATTATTCGCCTTTTTTACCCTTCCTATATGCATTCTACGTTGGATATAATTGTAATTGTAATCAGAAATTTTATTTTTCAAAAAACAAAAACTCTCATTTAGTATTTTCTGTTGGCTAGGACTTTACTTCATTTAGGTTTATAATTCTTTAGGCTCTCTTTTGTTTATGTATAATTAGGATTCTTTATTGCGGTGTAGCTTTTCACTAGGTTTAGGATTTTTTAAGTTCTTCTCTGTTTATTATTCGTTATTGTTTGGTTCTTTATTACCAATTAATTCATGTTACTTATCTTTGTTTAGGTTTAGCATTCACTTTATTTCTATATTTTGATAGCACCAACATTTGGAGGTGAACTAACTTGAGATTCGAGGTTAATTTTCTACATGTAATCTCTTCTTAAAATTATGTAATAATAAACATGCATTCTTGATTAAAAAAATTACAAATTGAAAGGTTATCAATTATGGATTTTATAGGATGTACGTCTCATATATGCATGCTTGATTAAGAATTGCAAATTGAAAGGTTAATGATTACGGTTCCAGTAGCACTTTCGGAAGGAAAATTAGCTTATGCTTGTATTTCTTGTTATTCAACTAGGGTAATGTCTTGCTATCCATATAGAGCTGGTAAGTCTCTTAAAAGATAACTAAAAATCAATAAAGCTTGTGCAATTCAGCCCTTTTTTGTTGCTATGTTCATTTTTCGTAGAATTAGTTCTTATATTATGTAATTCTTTAACTGTGTTGATTTATTGGAGATTATTATCTTGCATGTGCTTATATTTATAAGATTTTTTATATTAAAAAAATATAAATTGTAAATAGAAGTTAGCGTTGACATATGTGGATCTGCAATGCTTAGAATTTATCAACTCTTCATAAACAATCTTTTAGTACAAATATTGTCACTTCTGTTTGCCTAAACGCCTTCAATCGATGTGAGTTCTTTTCTGCATGTTTATGTAAGTATATTCATATATAGCTAATTATATTTATGACATCATTATTTTTATTTTTGCTTTTATATGAATTTACTCTTAAAATATTTTTAGTTCTTTAATTAATTATATGCCTTTAAACTAATTATTATAAAAGCACCTTAGGCTCGACATTCTTATCTGTGATTACCCAAAATGTCATCTTTAATTTTAGTAAGTAATTTTGTGTTCTAAAACCTTGAAAAGTACCATTTATCATTCCTCTACTTACGTGCATAGTCCGTATAATTTTTCGGAAAGTTTTGTGTGAAAAATGGATTAAAATATGAAATAGAGCTTTAAAACTCAACTGAGTTGACTTTGATCAACATTTTGAGCAAACAGACCCGGATTAGTATTTTGATAATTTTGGTAGGTCCGTATCGTAATTTGGGACTTGTGCGTATGCCCGGAATCGAATTCCGAGGTCCCTAGCCCGAGATATGGAATTTTGATAAAAAAATCAAAAGCTTGAAAGCTTAATGATTTTTAAAAAATTACTGATGTTAGATTTATTGATCCCGGGTTCGTATTTTTATTTCGGAGCTCGGATAGGTCCACTATAATATTTATGACTTGTCTGCCGAATTTGGTGAGAATCGAAATTGATTTGACCTGATTCGGACTCCCGGTTGTGAAAATATAAGCTTTAAAGTTTTCTTGAAAACTTCCTTTGATTTGATGTCCGATTCGTAGTTCTAGGCGTTATTTCGGCGATTTGATCACTCGAGCAAGTTCGTATGATGTTTTATAACTTGTGTGCATGTTTGGTTTGGAGCCCGGAGGGCTCTGGTGAGTTTCGGATAGGCTACAAGATGATTTTGAACTTAGAAAATCTGGGTTTTGAGCTTCTACTGTCATCTGGTGCATTGTGCTTCGCGATCGCGAAGCCATTCCTGTGATCGCGAAGAGAAAATTTTAAGCCGTGAGTTTTACGCTTCGCGTTCGCGAAGATAGGCACGCGAACACGAAAGGCTAGCTCCCAGTGCACTGCGAACGCGAGCTCAAAGCTGCGATCGCGAAGAAGGAATGAGGCAGAAGCTGAAGCCCCGAAATTGTGCTACGCGATCGCATAAATCTGTACGAGATCGCGTAAGGCTGAAAAATTATTCTCTGCGATCGCATGGCCTTATACGCAATCGTGTAGTGTTAAACAAACCTGGGCAAATTTTGTTCTACGCGATCGCTAACGAATTTTCGCGATCGCAATGAATAAAAATCTGAAAAACAGAACTTAAGTTCTGGAAATGGGGTTTCGACCCATTTTCAACCATTTCCAATTTTTTAGCTCGGGTAAAGCGATTCTTGGGCGATTTTCACGGGATAACATTGGGGTAAGTGTTTCTTATCCTATATTGATTATATTTCATGATTTCATACTCATTTATATCATGAATCCGTGAATTTATGGAAGAAAAATCAGATTTTTATAAAATCTTCCAAAAACGAAAATTTAAGATTTGAAGGTCCATTTGACATCGGAATTGGATAATTTTTGTATGGTTGGACTCGTCTCGGAATGGGTGTTCGGATTTCGTAAGTTTTTTCGGGATTTGAGATGTGGGTCCCACTGCCGAATATTTTAATGAATTTCGGATTTTTATCCGAAAAATTTGTAAATTCATATGGAATTAATTCTTATGATTCGTATTGAGTATATCGAATTGTTTGTGAATAGATTTGAAGCTTTTGGAGACAAATTTAAAAGGAAAAGTTGTGGTCGAGTAATTGATTGGAATTTGCAAAGCGAGGTAAGTGTCGTGGTTAACCTTGACTTGAGGGAATAGAACCCTTAAATTATTTGTTATGTGAATTGCATGTGAACGACGTATAGGCGAGGTGACGAGTGTCTATACGTCGTCAAATTAATTGTTTGCCTGCTTACTTGAAAAATCATAAATTATTTTAAATCATGAATTAATTATTATAATAATTGTTTCTCTCCTATTCTTTGTCAAATATTAATTCTTGAATTCCTGCATTAATTGTTACATGCTATTTGAATTATGTGTCTTAATTGTTATTTGACATTTAGCATATTAAATATTAAACTGCCTATTTTCTCCCTGATTTCCATAATAATTTGCTATTTGTCATTGTTTGTTTCATAATTAAATCATAATTATTGTATGCTTGTTGTCTTATAATTTTATATTAATTATTGTATTTATTGGGGAGATTTCTTCTATAAGAATTGATTGAAATGGATATATTGGAGGATCGGGTTGCACGCCGCAACAAACTTATTAAAAGTTCATATTGGNTGAAGGTCCATTTGACATCGGAATTTGATAAATTTTGTATGGTTGGACTCGTATCGGAACGGGTGTTCGGATTTGATAATGAATTTTGGATTTTTATCCGAAAAATTAGTAAATTCATATGGAATTAATTCCTATGATTCGTATTGAGTATATTGAATTATTTATGAATAGATTTGAAGCTTTTGGAGATAAATTTAAAAGGAAAAGCTGGGTCGAGTAATTGATTGAAATTTGCAAAGCGAGGTAAGTGTCGTGGTTAACCTTGACTTGAGGGAATATAACTCTTAAACTATTTGTTATGTGAAATGCATGTGAACGACGTATAGGCGAGGTGACGAGTGTCTATACGTCGTCAAATTAATTGTTTGCATAAATACTTAAAAAATTATAATCGTTTTAAATCATGAATTAATTATTATAATAATTATTTCTCTCCTATTCTTTGTCAAATATTAATTCTTGAATTCCTGCATTAATTGTTACATGCTATTTGAATTATGTGCCTTAATTGTTATTTGACATTTAGCATATTAAATATTAAACTGCCTATTTTCTCCCTGATTTCCATAATAATTTGCTATTTGTCATTGTTTGTTTCATAATTAAATCATAATTATTGTATGCTTGTTGTCTTATAATTTTATATTAATTGTTGCATTTATTGGGGAAATTTCTTCTATAAGAATTGGTAAATGAATATGTTGGAGGAGCGGGTTGCACGCCGCAACAGAATTGATTATAATGAATATATTGGAGGATCGGGTTGCACGCCGCAACAGACTTATTAAAAGTCCATATTGGAGGATCGGGTTGCACGCCGCAACAAACTTATTAAAAGTCCATATTGGAGGATCGGGTTGCACGCCGCAACAGACTTATTAAAAAGTCCATATTGGAGGATCGGGTTGCACGCCATAACAGACTTATTAAAAAGTCAATATTTGGGGGATCGGATTGCACGCCGCAATAGACTTCTTTAAAAGTCAATATATATACTTGATTAAAAATAATTATATGAGAGGATTGAAAATGAATATATATTGTGAGAGCGAGTTGTACGCTGCAAGAGAATTGAATGTGAATATATTGTGAGAGCGGGTTGCACGCTGCAACAGAATTGAATGTGAATATATTGTGAGAGCGGGTTGCACGCTGCAACAGAATTGATGGAAATGATAATTGGTTATGACTGCTGAATTGCCTTCAATTATTATAAATGAATTACCTGATTTATTTCTATTATTGTTGTTGTTACTAATATTCCGTACAGATAATGTAAGTGACCCGCCTTAGCCTCGTCACTACTTCGTCGAGGTTAGGCTCATCACTTACCAGTACATGGGGTCAGTTCATTGATACTACACTCTACTGTGCAGATTTTGGAGTTAGTCTCAGCGACGTACCATAGATTTGCTTGGATTTCAGCTACTCAGAGGAGACTTGAGGTATAACTGCACGATATCTGCAGTTCTAAAGTCCCCGTCTACTTTACTTTAGCTGTGTGTTTGTATTATTCTAGAAGCTCGTGCACTTGTGACACCAAATTCTGGGATCGTATTTAGACACCGCTGTTTTTTATGAATTATTCACTATATTTCAGACTTTACTTCCGCAATCGTTCTTTGTTATTAATAAATTTAAAAATTAGTTAATATTATTCTAACGTTGGCTTGCCTAGCAAGTGAAATGTTAGGCGCCATTACAGTCCGAAGGTAGGAATTTCGGGTCGTGACATTATCCAAATTAATTTTTCAATAAGTTAATCCAATTTCAAGTTAATATGCATATGACTTAAGTATTAAAGTAAAATGATTTGAAATTTTAGTCGAAACATTAGGTGTCCAAGTATCTTAGGAATGGTGTAAAGATGTAATTAATATTTTGTCAAACTTTTTTTAGTTGGGAATCGTTGAAAGTTATTTTTCTATTTAAGTTAGAAGTAATTGCTATGAAGTTTGGCAGTAATTTTTCATCAATGTTCCAGACACACACAGCGACACAAACACGAAGATTACAAATACGCTCTTGGGTAAGTTTTTCAAAGCTACTTTCTCTTTAGAATTCATATTGATAATAATATCACTAGATTTCAGGTTATGTAGTGTAGTAGTTATTGTTATTTTTTCTAATATCATATGATTTGTTGGTCACTTGGAGAATTTCTTTGGTGTACAGTTTTTTCCTTTATTAAATATGATCCAAATTTATAATTGTTAGGAATTTAAACTTTTAAATTTTTTTATTTTTTATTCTATAACTCATCCAATTTTAATAATATTTATGTAATTCTAAGAAATTATATTTTATGATATAGCGTTGCGCGTACCGCAAGACTAGTCTTCCTTAAAAAAAAAAACAGATTAATGTTTCTCTCTCAACTCGTGTTCCCCAACATTAAAGAAACCCAATTTCCTCTCGGCCGAGAAAAAAATACATCTCATTTCTAAAAAGAGGAGTAGATTTGAAGGAGGTAGGAGAGGTCTATTTCCCAAAAGCTAAAATTTGAGTAACATTGAGGTACAAATCATTCTTTTGTGTTGGTTTGATTCAGCTTCTTTTGAGTCGATTTGGCCTTTTTTCTTTCACATCATATTTCATGAAGTCAATTTCAATTTATGTGCTATCGAAGCAACGAAATAAACAAATTTCGACAATTCCAGATCTTGTGACTTCCTATTTCTGGGGTTTCGTTGGTTCTCGCAGCTACTGTTGCACGGGAGGTAAGCTGAGGTGTTTCCTTTCTATTTTAGGGTTTGTTATACTATTTCTGCATTTTGTCGATCTTTCTGGATCTCTAAACAACTTTCGTTTTGTTGCCCTTGAAGGTTTTTCTGCTTATAAAACAGGTGATCGACCGCGACCAGTACCATTTTTCTTCAGTTTGAGAAAATTTCTTTGGGGGTTAGTCAAATCTAGTTCTTTTAATTATGAATTAAATTTAGCCACTGAATTGTGTATGTATTGCTACTACATCTAATTATTTGTTTCTTTAAATTTTTATGTCTATCAATTCTTTGTTCTGCTTCTCCTTTTGTTTATTTCAATTCTTGATTTTGCTTATCTTTACTCTCTTTGTGTGCACGTGTTTGTGATTTTCGTTTTGGCCTTTTATCTTTTTTCTTGGCATCTCATTCTTTAAGCTCTCAAGGGTATCTATTTGTACGACAAACGAGATAGCGTTAGTCAAGAATGGAGTTCCCTAGCAGACAACACAATAACTAAAAAGCAAATATAGCGCCATTATCTATTGGAAATCCTGCAGAACATCTGATACATGCAGTACAACAGAACATTAATGAAGTTGAAGAGAAGAAGGTGTGTGTCACTAATGGCATATCTTTCCTAGGTATAACCATTGTTAACTAACTCCTACTCTGTGGCTACTCTGTTTGTGTCATTGTCGACAACCCAGACACCTACCATTTTCTTTTGCTCAAATTTCTAAGTACATATTCTGCCCTCCATCTACTCGGCGTTAAATTGTTCGACTATATTATCTTAAATTCAAACAGTTAAACGACAAATCATATATTTATTATTTAATTATGTCTTTTGGGCTTAATTTATCCGGACATTAAGATTGTTTAATTGCGATGACTCCAATCAAATTAAGATCTCTAGTAAGAGCAGAGGAATCATAATTATTTTACTACAGCTATCGGCGATTGCAACCAACATTTAAACTTTCTTCAACATTGAGTTTGTTCAAGTTCATATTGAGTTCTGAAGAAAATATTTTTCTTATCTCCGTACCTTTCAACTTTTAGTTTTTAAGATCCAAATGATGATTTGTCTCTTTTTCCCTTTAATTTCTTTTACTCCTATATTGTATTATAGATTATCTTTATGGAATAAATAAGAAAAAGGAAACTTTGTCCTTCATCTTAATAACTACTACTAGTTCTAGACTTACAGTGGTCGCTAGCCTATCCGGAAAGGTGAAAATACTTGGTTGGAGGATATGTTAGTTGTACTTTTATGTCACCATCTACTTTTCATATTTTTCATATCCTAGTGAATTTAAAGTTTGAAAGGAAGAATTTTTATTAATACACATCGTAATACATGAGTTGCACCTAACTTATAGTATATGTTTGATTTATTGTACCGATGTCACATTCCTTATTAGCGGATATCCAGAGGGATGGTTTAAGTAGACATCATAGTCACCCAATTTGTCACGACCCAAAATCTCACCATAGGCATCGTGATGGCACTTAGTCTCTAAGACTAGGTAAGCCGATTCCAATTACATTTCGAGCAATTTGTTTTTTTTTTAAAATATAATTTAATACAAGTGTCGAAACCAAAAGAGGAAACAAATATAACAACCTCCCAAGACTGGTAATACCGTGTCACGAACTCTAACTGAATACATGCAATGTTCTCAAGGATCGAATATACAATATTGTTCGAATAGGAGTTGATAGTACAATAAAATGGAAAGACTCCAAGGGACTGCGATGACCAAGCAGCTCTACCTTGAATCCTTGCGATCAACACACTAACTTTGCCCGAGTTCGATATCTCCAATACCTGGCTCTGCACAAAAATGTGCAGAAGTGTAGTATGAGTATACCACAGTCGGTACCCAGTAAGTATCAAGACTAACCTCGGTGGAGTAGTAACGAGGTACAGTCAAGACACTCACTAGTCAGACAACCTGTGCAATATAGCAGTATACAATAGTATTGAAAAACAACTAACAGTGGTAGCAACAAAAATCAACCAGTGATATAAACAGCAAGGCAACAAGAACACCATAATTATTGCTCAAACGAATAAGGAACATAAGTACAACTAATTAGTCAAGTCCTTCAAATATAAATCTTTTACATATAATTCTTTCGAAATAATACCTTCCGAATATACTTCTTTCAAATAAATATCTTTCGAATATAAAATTCTTTCAAATAAATATCTTTCGAATATACTTCTTTCAAATAAATATCTCTCAGTGACACCTCATTTCATAAACATAAAATATGGGTCTCAGCCCACTTTCATTTTTTGTAACACGGGTCTTAGCCCACTTTCATATTTTCGTAACACGGGTCTCAACCCACTTTCATATTTTCGTAACACGGGTCTCAGTCCACTTTCATATTTCCGTAACACGGGACTCAACGCACTTTCATATTTCCATGGCACCTCGTGCCCATATTTCTATCAAAACCGCACGGACAACTCACGTGCCAATAATAATAATAATCATCATATTTTCCACATTTCATATCTGTTGCGGCTAAGGGTGGCAAGTGGGCCGGTCCAGGCCCAGGATCGGCCCAGGACCGCGGGCCAAACGAACTAAACGGGCCAAGACCGTTTGACCCGATTTTAGCGGGCCTGGTCCGGTCTCGTGGGCCGGTCCTATGATTTGGGCCCATTAGGCCCGAGACCGTTTAGCCCGCCAGGGCACGGGACCGGCCCGGTCCCTTAGCGGGCCAAACGGTCCCAACGGCTATTTTTTTTAAAAAAAATTGTTTTTTAAAAAAAAAATTGCCGTTGGGCTGTCAAAAATAGCCGTTGGCTATTTATAAAATAGCCATTTAACCCCC
>AWOL01S0010630.1:0-42369 GCA_000715115.1 Nicotiana otophora | reverse complement strand
GAATTGGGAAAAAAGAGGAAGTGTTCTTGAGTTAGATTTTTGAGGTTTTGAATGGGATTGTTTTATCAGATTTGAGTAAATTTGGTATGGTTAGACTTGTGAGTAAATGGGCTTATAGTTTTTGCGACTTTTGTTGGATTTCGAGACGTGGGCCCGAGGCCGGCTTTTGACCAATTTTGGAGTTTGGCTTATAATTTCGTATTTTTCTTATGGAGTTGATTCCTTTAGTCTGTATTGATTGTATTGTACTGCTTGTGGCTATATTCGAGATGTTTGGAGGCCGATTCGCGAGGCAAAGACATATTAGAGTAGAGTTTTGCTCGGATTGAGGTAACTAACAGTTTTAAATCTGGTCCTGAGGGTATGAAACTCCAAATTTTAGTGTTATATGATTGTTTTGGAGGTGACGCATATGCTAGGTGACGGGCGTGTGGGCGTGCACCGTGGGAATTGTGACTTGGTCCATTCCGTGAAACTGAGAAGTTGAATAAACTTGTTATTAACTATATGCTCTTCATGTGTTATAGAAATTTGACTGTGAATCATGTTAGAGGCTATAATTAGGCTATGTGTTAGTATTGTTGGGACCCACACAGGCCGTGTTACATGTTGGATTACCTGCTAAATACTATTTGTACTCAGTTTCAGTGTTATTCACATATCATATCTCAGTCTCTATTATTCTTGTTGATACATCATATTATTGCTGTTTGGACTGATTTTCTTGATTTCTGAGAGCTCGAGAGACTGGAGAAATTGCTGACTGAGTGAGGCTGAGGGCCTGATTATGAGGATATTTATGGGATCGGGATGCACTCCGCAACATGTTTTCATTGACTTATGCCATGATTTGGCTTGATATAGCGCTTGGGCTGAAGGAGCCCCTCCGGAGTCTGTACACACCCCCAGTGAGCACAGGTACCTACTGAGTGAGAGTGCCAAGTGCTGAGTGACTGTGAGGAATGAGTGGCTGTGAGGAATGAGTGATTGTGAGGTTGGAGTAATTTTCCGAATTTGAAAGTTTGTGTACATTTCTTGTTGAGACTACTGAAAATGAATTATAACTGTGTAGCTCGTCACTATCTTTCAGTTCCTTATTTATTATTGTTACTTACTGAGTTGGTTGTACTCATGCTACACCCTGCACTTCGTGTGCAGATCCAAAAGTTTTTGGATGCGGAGAGGGTTGATATTTTGCGTAGCTGACCGTTGGAGATACCGAGGTAGCTGCCTGGCGTTCACAGTCCTTGTTTCTCCTTCCTTATCCTTTCTTTCGTTGTATTTGGATCCAAACTGTTACAATCATTTCATTTTTAGACTGATTATGTATAAATGCTCATGGCTTAGTGACACCCCGATGTTGGGAGCTTTTTTCTCACTTGTGTTTTGGGTTTTAACCCATTGTTTATTAAAACTTTGCCTATTTCAAATGTCTTGAATTATTTTTCTGTTAAATATTTGGAGTATTTGGAAATGATGACTTGCCTTATACCATCAATAAGCACCATCACGACAGGTTAGGATTTGATAATTAAACTTCTATTGTTCTATTCTCTCATAAATGGTGAGGACGCGTACTGCGGGAAAGGATGGACAGCCACCAGTACCACCAGTCGGGGCCACGAGAGGCCAAGGTCGTAGTAGGGGCAGAGGTGCAGCTCACACAGTAGCTAGGGCAGCACCTGCAGATGCACCAGTTGCCCAAGTTCAGAAGCAGGATCCAATTGTGGATGAGCCTGTGGGACCAGCTCAGGCACCACATGTGCCCATTGTGATTCCAGGCCTTCAGGAGGCCTTAGCTCAAATATTTGACCGCGTGCACCAGTCTTGCTCAGGCGGTCTGTGTTCTGGCCCCAGAAGCCACTTCTCAGGCCGGGGGATATGCTCAGACTCTTATCGCCCGCACACCAGAGCAGGTGGTACAGGGACTCCAGACACCGGGGGTACCACCAGCATAGCCTGTTGCAGCCGTTCAAGACTATGTGGTTCCTGTCATGCCTGATGATGAGCAGCATAGATTGGAGAGGTTTGGGAGACTCCAACCTCCATCGTTTAGTGGTACAGAGGGAGAGGATGCACATGGATTCTTGGATAAGTACCAGAGGATACTCCATATAGCACGTATTTTAGAGACCAATGGGGTCTCGTTCACTACCTTTCAGTTCTCTGGGCTGCCTTCAGTTGGTAGGAGGCTTATGAGAGGTGTAGGCCGGTCAGCGCAGTACCCCTTACCTAGAAGCAGTTCTCCGTTCTCTTCCTGGAGCAGTTCGTGCCTCAGTCCCGCGGAGAAGAGCTACGCAGGCAATTCGAGCAGCTTCGTCAGGGTGATATGTCTGTAACGCAGTATGAGATGAGATTTTTTGAGTTGGCCCTTCATGCTGTCTGGTTGGTTCCCATAGATAGGGAAAGGATCAGGAGGTTCATAGATGGCCTCACTTTTCAGCTGCGATTGCTTATGACTAGAGAGAGAGTGTCTGGTGCTACTTTTGATGAGGTTGTCAACACTGCTCGTCAGGTTGAGATGGTTCGCATCCAGGAGAGGGGTGAGAGAGAGGCCAAGAGGCCTCGTGGACATGGTGGATTCAGTGGTGTTCCTTCTGGGGGTTAGTTCTACCACGGCAGGGGTCGTCCTTACAAGCATGCTCAGATGGCTTGCCCACTTCACCATGGTGCATCATCTGGCCATGGTTCACCCAGCAAGGTCACTCATCTCTCAGTGCCCTTTCAGCTTAGAGTTTGCCCCGTGCTCTATCGGGTGGCTCGTCTATGCCAGGTCCTTCTACCAGTTATCCTGTTGCTCGAGGCTTCCTTCAGTCCCTATCACCTGCACTAGGAAGTTGTTTTGAATGCGGGGAGTTTAGGCATGTCTGGAGGCAGTGTCCTCGACGTCAGGGAGGTCCAGTGCACTAGAAAAGTCAGGTTGCGTCTTCTGCACCAGTTGCTACACCACCCGCTCAGCCAGCTCGGGGTTTGGCCCAGTCAACTAGAGGTCACCCTAGAGGGGGAGGCCAATCAGGTGGTGGCCAGGCCCAATTCTATGCTCTTCCCGCTAAACCAGATGACATTGCTTCCGATGCAGTGATAACAGGTATTGTCTCGGTCTTCCACAGAGATGCCTCTGTATTATTTGACCATGGTTCTACTTATTCATATGTGTCATCATATTTTTCTCATTATCTGGATATGCCCTGTGAGTCTCTAGTTTCATCTATTCATGTATCTATGCCGCTGGGCGATACTATTATTATGGCCAGGGTATACCGGTCGTGTGTAGTGACTATTGGGGAATTGGAGACCAGAGTGGACCTCTTGTTACTTAGTATGGTTGATTTCGATGTGATCTTGGGTATGGACTAGTTATATCCATGTCATGCTATTCTGGATTGTCACGCTAAGACTGTGACATTGACGATGCCGAGGTTGCCGAGAGTTGAGTGGAGCGGCTCTATAGACTATGTTCCCAGTAGAGTGATTTCATACTCGAAGGCTCAGCGGATGGTTGAGAAGGGTTGTCTATCTTATCTGGCATTTATGAGGGATGTTAGTGCAGAGACCCCTGCTATTGATTCTGTTCCGGTGGTGCAAGCTTTTCCAAATGTGTTTCCTGTAGACCTGCTAGGCATGCCGCTTGACAGGGATATTGACTTCGATATTGATTTGGTGCTGGGCACCCAACCTATTTCTATTCCACCGTATCGTATGGCACCGGCGGAGTTGAAGGAATTGAAGGAGCAGCTTTAGGAACTCCTTGATAAGGGGTTTATTCGGCCTAGCGTGTCACCTTGGGGTGCACCATTTTTGTTTGTGAAGAAGAAGGATGGTACTATGAGAATGAGCATTGATTATAGGCAGTTGAACAAAGTCACAATCAAGAACAAGTATCCTTTGCCGCGTATTGATGATCTATTTGACCAGTTTCAGGGAGCGAGGGTGTTCTCCAAGATTGATTTGAGGTCAGGATATCACCAGTTGAAGATTCGAGACTCAGATATTCTTAAGACAGCTTTCAGGACTCGTTGTGGTCATTATGAATTCCTTGTGATGTCTTTTGGGCTGACCAATGCCCAGTAACGTTCATGCATCTGATGAACAATGTGTTTCAGCCTTATTTTGACTCGTTCATTATTGTATTTATTAATGATATCCTGGTGTACTCTTGTAGCCAGGAAGAGCATGCCCAACATTTGCGGATTGTGTTGCAACGGTTGAGGGAGGAGAAGCCTTATGCAAAGTTCTCTAAGTGTGAGTTTTGGCTTAGTTCGGTGGCGTTCTTGGGGCACGTGGTATCCAGTGAGGGTATTAAGGTAGATCCGAAGAAGATATAGGCGGTTCGGAGTTGGCCCAAACCGTCCTCAGCCACGGAAATTCAGAGTTTTCTTGGTTTGGCTGGTTATTAACGCTGTTTTGTAGAGGGTTTCTCATCTATCGCATAGCCCTTGACCAAATCGACCCAAAAGGGTGCTCCTTTCAGGTGGTCGAATGACTGCGAGGAGAGCTTTCAGAAGCTCAAGACTGCTTTGACCACGACTCTAGTTCTAGTTATACCATCAACTTCTGGTTCTTACACAGTGTATTGTGATGCTTCTCGGATCGGTATTGGGTGTGTTCTGATACAAGAGGACAGAGTGATTGCTTATGCTTCGCACCAGTTGAAGTCCTATGAAAAGAACTATCCTTTCCATGACCTTGAGTTAGCAGCTATTGGTCAGGCCTTGAAGATCTGGCGGCATTATTTTTACCGTGTCTATTGTGAGATTTACACTGATCACCGAAGTTTGCAGCATCTGTTCAAACAGAAGGATCTTAACTTGCGTCAGCGGAGGTGGTTGGAGCTTCTTAAGAATTATGATATCACCATTTTGTACCATCCCGGAAAGGCTAATGTGGTGGCCCATGCCTTGAGTCACTGGGCGGAGAGTTTGGGGAGCTTAGCATATCTTCTAGTAGTAGAGAGGCCATTGGAATTGGATGTTCAGGCCTTAGCCAGCCAGTTTGTTAGGTTGGATATTTTTGAGCCGAGTCGAGTATTGGCTTGTGTGATCTCTCAGTCTTCTCTTTATGATTGTATCAGGGAGCGTCAGTACGATGACCCCCATCTGCTTGTCCTTAAGGACACGGTCCAGCACAGTGATGCTAAGGAGGTCACTATTGGGGATTATGATGCATTGAGGATGCATGGCACGCTATATGTGCCCAATGTAGATGGTTTGCGTGAGTTGATTGTCTAGGAGGCTCACAGTTTGCGGTATTCTATTCATTCGGGTGCCGCAAAGATGTATCAGGACTTGAGACAGCATTACTGGTAAAGGAGAATAAAGAATGACATAGTGGAGTATGTGGCTCGATTTCTAAATTGCCAGCAGGTGAAGTATGAGCATCAGCAGCCAGGTGGGTTGCTTCAGAAATTAGAGATTTCGGAGTGGAAATGGGAGCAGATCACTATGGATTTTATTGTTGGGCTTCCACGGACTCAGCGGAAGTTTGATGCAGTTTGGGTGATTGTGGATAGGCTGACCAAGTCAGCTCATTTCATTCCTGTGAAGACTACCTATTCTTCCGAGCAGTTGGCTCGAATTTATATCCGCGAGATTGTCAGGCTTCATGGCGTACCAGTATCTATCATCTCTGACCGGGGAAGGCAGTTTACATCACGGTTTCGGAGGGCCGTACATCATGAGTTGGGTACTCGAGTGGAGCTGAGCACATCATTTCACCCTCAAATGGACGGGCAGTCTGAGAGCACTATTCAGATATTAGAGGATATGCTCCGTGTGTGTGTGGTAGATTTTGGAGGTTCTTGGGATCAGTTCTTTCCACTAGCGGAGTTTCATACAACAACAGTTATCAGTCGAGCATCCAGATGGCACCGTATGAGGCTATGTATGTTAGGAGGTGTAGGTCTCCAGTGGGTTGGTTCGAGCCGGGCGAGGCTAGATTATTGGGTACAGACTTAGTTCAGGATGCTCTGGAGAAGGTTAAGGTGATTTAGGATAGACTGCGCACAGCCCAGTCCAGACAGAAGAGTTATGCGGATCAGAAGGTTCGCGATGTTGCATTCATGATTGGAGAGCGGGTCCTGCTCTGGATGTCACCCTGAATGGTGTTTTGAGGTTCGAAAAGAAGGGCAAGCTGAGATCAAGGTTTATCGACCCATTTGAGGTGTTGCGACGTGTTGGGGAGCTTGCCTATGAGCTTGCCTTACCTCCCAGTATAGTAGGAGTTCATCCAGTATTCCACGTTTCTATGCTCTAGAAGTATCATGGCGATCCGTCTCACGTGTTGGATTTCAGCTCAGTCCAGTTAGACAAGGATTTATCTTATGTTAAGGAGCCGGTGGCGATCTTGGATAGGCAGGTTCGAAAGCTGAGGTCGAAGAATATTGCTTCTGTGAAGGTTTAGTGGAGGGGTCAGCCAGTCGATGAGGTGACTTGGGGGACCGAGCAAGATATGCGCAGCAGTTATCCTCATCTTTTCACCTCGTTTTGCGAGTTATAGCCCCGTTCTCCTTTTCTGCTCATTTTTATGCTTCACTGTTGTTTTATGACTTACCGGGTTAGTTGGTTCGGGTTCGGAGTGAATTCAGAGTGAATTGAGTCACTTTGTCTCTTAATTGAAATCTTAAGCCGGAAAAGTTGACCGGATGTCGACTTATGTGTAAACGACCTCGGATTGGAATTTTGATAATCTCGTTAGCTCTGTTAGGTTATTCTGGACTTAGGAGCATGTCCGGATTGTGATGTATAGGTTGTGAGTAGAATTAGGCTTGAAATGGCGAAAGTCGAGTTTTTGGGACGTTTGACCGGGGGGTTGACTTTTTGATATCGGGGTCGGATTCCGATTCCAATTTCGGAAGTTGCAGTAGGTTAGTGGGGTCATTTGTGACTTGTATGCAAAATTTGAGGTCAATAGGACATGATTTGATAGGTTTCGGCGTCGTTTATAGAATTTGGAAATTTCAAACTTCATTAGGCTTGAATCAGTGTGTAATTCGAGTTTTGATGTTGTTTGAGGTGATTGGAGGGTTCGACTAAGTTTGTATGATGTTTTGGGACTTGATGGTATGTTTGTTCGAGGTCCCAGGGGGACTCGGGTGAGTTTCGGGTGGTTAACGGATCATTTTTGGACCTTGGTTGATGGCTGATGTCTGCTGCTGTGTTTTTCTGGTTTCCTCTTATGCGTTCGCGAAGGGTGTTTGTGAGATGGAAATTTTTGTTCTTCGCGTTTGAAAAGAAGAGGACGTGAACACGAAGGTGTGGTCTGCGGGTGCATCGCGAACGCGGGAGTGGTATCGTGTTTGCGAAAAGGAGAGAGGCAGCTGGGGATCCCCAGCCTTTTGGTCTACGCGTTCGCGAGGCATGGGTCGTGTTCGCGAAGGTCAGAGTTGGTAAAGCATCGCATTCGCGAAGCATTGGTCACATTCGCGAAGAGTTAAACTGAGAGGCAGTCAAATTGGTCTACGCGAATGTGAGAGGACGGTCGCGTTTGCGAAGAAGGAAATCTGGGCAACAATATTTAATTTCAAAAACGAGGGTTTGAACCCATTCTTCATATTTTGAGCTAGAGACCCCGGAGTTGGGAAATTCTTGAAGGGATTTTCGTGGAGTTGATTGGGGTAAGTGATTCTTACTTGATTTTGGATAAATTCCATAATTATATCTTTAATTCCATCATCTAATTTGTGATTTTGGGTGGAAAATTGAGAAAACAGAGGAAGTGTTCTTGAGTTAGATTTTTGAGGTTTTGAATGGGATTTTGTTATCGGATTTGAGTAAATTTGGTATGGTTAGACTCCTGAGTGAATGGGCTTACGGGTTTTGTGACTTTTGTCGGATTTCGAGATGTGGGCCCGGGGCCGGCTTTTGACCAATTTCGGATTTTGGCTTATAATTTCGTATGTTTCTCATGGAGTTGATTCCTTTAGTTTGTATTAATTGTATTGTACTGCTTGTGGCTAGATTCGAGATGTTTGGAGGCCGATTCGCGAGGCAAAGGCATATTGGAGTTGAGTTTTGCTCGGATTGAGGTAAGTAACAGTTTTAAATCTGGTCGTGAGGGTATGAAACCCCGAATGTTGGTGTTATATGATTGTTTCTGAGGTGACGCACATGCTAGGTGACGGGCGTGTGGGCGTGCACCATGGGAATTGTGACTTGGTCCATTCCGTGAAACTAAGAAGTTGAATAAACTTGTTGGTAACTATATGCTCTTCATGTGTTATAGAAATTTGACTGTGAATCATATTAGAGGCTATAATTAGGCTATGTGTTGGTACTGTTGGGACCCACAGAGGCCGTGTTACATGTTGGATTACCTACTAAATGCTATTTGTAATCAGTCTCAGTGTTATTCGCATATCATATCTCAGTCTCTATTATTCTTGTTGATACATCATATTATTGCTATTTGGGATGATTTTCTTGATTTCTGAGAGACTGGAGAGATTTCTAACTGAGTGAGGCTGAGGGCCTGATTGTGAGGATGTTTATGGGATCGGGATGCACGCCACAACATATTGTCATTGATTTATGCCATGATTTGGCTTGATATAGCGCTTGGGCTAAAGGAGCCCCTCCGGAGTCTATACACACCCCCAGTGAGCGCAGGTATCTACTGAGTGCGAGCGCCGAGTGCCGAGTGACAAGTGCCGAGTGCCGAGTGCCGAGTGCCGAGTGCCATGTGACAGTGAGGAATGAGTGGCTGTGAGAAATGAGTGATTGTGAGGTTGGAGTGAATGGGAGGACTGAGTGATTGTTGCCCCTGAGAGGCTGTATATGATTTCATTGTTGTTGCACAGAGTTGCCATATATCATTGATTTTGGAAAACTTCTGAAGGATACTTTTATCTGGGTTTTACTTGAATTTGGCACGAATAAACTGATTTGACTTAATTTGCCGGATTTGAAAGCATGTCTACTTTTCTTGTTGAGACTATTGAAAATGAATTATAATTGTGTAGCTTGTCACTATCTTTCAGTTCCTTATTTATTATTGTTACTTACTGAGTTGGTTGTACTCACGCTACACCCTGCACTTCGTGTGCAGATCCAGGAGTTTTTGGACGCGGAGAGTGTTGATATTTCGCGTAGCTGACCGTTGGAGATACCGAGGTAGCTGCCTGGTATTCACAGTCCTTGTTTCTCCTTTCTTATTCTGTCTTTCATTGTATTTGGATCCAAGCTGTTACAGTCGTTTCATTTTTAGACTGATTATTTATAGATTCTCATGGCCTAGTGACACCCCGATATTGGGAGCTTTTTCCGCACTTGTATTTTGGGGTTTACCCCTTGTTTATGAAAACTTTGCGTATTTCAAATGTCTTGAATTATTTTTCTATTAAATATTTGGATTATTTGGAAATGACGGCTTGCCTAGTACCATCGATAGGCGCCATCACGACAGGTTAGGATTTGGATCGTGACACTGAACTGATGCAAATAAGTCATCATAGAAGAAGAAAAGGAATAATATGCTAAGGAAACAAAGCAACCAAAACACAAGTATGAATATCACAACGTATCAACCCAATCCTTATATCACCGCATGCGTATGAATATCATAACGTATCATAAATCGCACCTTAAGTGCCCAATATCACAACTTGCCAAAGAAGTCATCATTGATGGTGTTTCCACAATAAATAGCCCATGGATCAACCAAAATATGCACAAAAGTCTCAACAATAACAACCGAAAGAGAATAATTCAACAAGAATGGTATTTCACATCTTTACAACTTTGCTTAAATGTGAATCACATCCTTTATAACTTAATACTAATTTCAACAGCAAGATATTCTAGAAATAACAATTTCAAGTAAGGAACTCAACGATTAAATAATGAATAAGGAATAGAGGAACAATAACTTCAACTAAACATGTAAAGGCAATTAACACGTAAGAGATAAGATAAGTAAAGTATGTGAAGATAGACTAATGATGATGAGTACAACATATTATGGTAACTCAATTAAAGGCATGAAAGGAGTCTACATAGCTAATACCGGTCAATTACCACATTTAGCCTGTGTACACACTCTTCACCTTGCGTACACAACTTCCACATATCACAATTAACATTAAACAACACCAATCCTACGGGGTAAATCCCCCACACAAAGTTAGGCAAGACACTTACCACAAAATATGCTAACGCAATCTACGAGTAAGACTTTCCCTCGATTATCCAACTCCGTACGGATCGAATCTAGCCAAAACAACTTCATACCATAAATATAAACTAAAGGAAGCAATTCCGAACAATAAAGTTGCAATCTTTAAAGAGAAAAAAAAGTGAACACAAAAAGTCAATCCCGGGCCCGCATCTCGAAACCTGACCAAAATTATAAAATCCAAACACACATTCGATAATGAGTCCAACCATATAAGAATTACTCTCATCCGACTTCAAATCGCCTTTCAAATCCCCAAAATTTAGTGTAAGAAGTTTTCATAACTGTTTCCCAAATTTCTAACTCAAATCACCAATTAAATTATGAAAATAATAATGGATTCATGTAATATTGCCAAATCTGAGTTAGGATCACTTGCCCCGATGATTTCCTTAAAATACCCTTGAAATATTATCACAAACCGAGCTCTCTACGTCTAAAATGAAAAATGAGATGAAACTCCGACCTAAGCATTTTCTTCCCAGCTATTTGCGCACCCGCGAGCTTACTGTCGGACTTGCGATGCCGCACCTGCGAAAACTCTATCGCAGGTGTGGTTCATACTAATGCCCTAAGTTTTTGGTTTTGCGGACCAAGCTCGCGCACATGCGCTCACACACCTGTGGAAAGGCCTTCGCTTCTGTGACCCCGGGTCTTCCTGGCCACATCCGCATCTGCGACCAATTTCCTCGCACCTGCGAGTTTGTAGATGCGGAAAGAACCACGCATCTGCGATCACTGCCTGGCCCCAAGATCCTCGCTTTTGTGATCAAATCCCTCGCACCTGCATGTCCACACCTACGGCCAAACGCTCCGCAGGTGCGATGACACCAGAATAGCAGCAGGTTCAGCAAATCAACCAATGTCCAAAATGATCCGATTCCATCCCGACTCACACCCAAGGCCCCTAGGACCCCGTCCGAATATACCATCAAGTCCCAAAACATATAACGGACCTACTCGAGGTCAAAAATCACATCAAACAACATCAATTCTACAAATCGCAACCCAATTCAAGCCTATTGATACTACGAACATCCAACTCCGAAAACTAACGCCGAATCACATCAAAACAACTTCGATTAACCTCAAATTTTGGACACAAGTCATAAACAACATGATGCACCTATTCCAACTTCTGGAATTGGAATCCGACCCCGATATCAATAAAGTCAACTCCCAGTTAAACTTCTCAACCTTCCAAACCTTCAACTTCCTAATTTTCGCCAATTCAAGCTGAAACGACCTACGAACCTTCAAATCAACATCCGGACTATGTGTCCCATTTCAAATTAAGCCTCCAACTTAGGGACTATGTGTCCCATTTAACTTTGAAACTCACCCGAACCAAAACCAAACACGCCCGACAAGTCACATAACCATAATACGATATAGAGTAGGCAATAAATAAGGGAAAGAGGCTAAAATGCTCACAATGACCATCGGGTCATTGCATTCTCCCCCTCTTAAAACTGATGTTCATCCTCGAACGAGTATAGAGACATACATAAAGTTGTGAAAAGATTAGTATAACAGCTAGGTATATCATGCTGGGTCTCCCAAGTCGCCTCCTCGACTGTTTGACCCTTCCACTGAACCTTCAATCAAGCAATGCTCTTTGACCTCAACTTTCGGCCCTGCCTGTCCAAAATGGCCACCGACTTCTCAACATGCGAACCTATCCGCGCCATCAAAACACCATTACATGTTTGTTTTCACAAAAATTAAACTTTAGTTAACATTTCTTACTTAGGTTTCTAAACCAAGAACCAAAGGGTTAATCAACCTGAAACCTTTCTGGAACGAAACTAACCAAACCCGCAAGTTTTAAGACTACAAATAGACATGAGTGAAGCATCAATAAGGGGAAACAAGGTGCAAATACACAAAATAACCGGTCGGGTCAGAATATTCTCCTCCGGTTAAAATAAATGTTCGTCCTCGAATGTGCAAAGAGACATACCTGAAGTGATGAAAAGATAGGAATAATGACTCCGCATGTCATGCTCAGTCTCACAGGTCACCTCCTTAACCGGGTGACCCCTCCATTGAACCTTCACTGAAGCAATATTCTTTGACCTCAACTTTCAGACCTGCTTGTCCAAGATAGCCACCGGCTCCTCAACATAAGTCAAATCCTTGTCTAATTGGACTGAGCTGAAGTCTAGTCTATGGGACGGATCACCATAATATTTCTGGAGTATGGAAACATGGAACACCGAGTGGACCGCCTATAGGCTAGGTGCCAATGCAAGCTTTTAAGCCACCTCACCCACTCTCTCTAGGATCTTAAAAGGACCAATATACCTAGGGCTCAACTTGCTCTTCTTCTCGAACCTCATCACACCCTTCATGGGTGAAACCCACAGCAAAGCCCTCTCTCCTACCATAAATGCTACATCATGAGTCAGCATAACTCTTCTGTATGGACTATGTTGTACGAAGCCGATCTTGAATCAACTTGACTTTCTCCAAGGCACCCCGAATCAAATCGGTGCCCGACAACCTAGCCTCACCTGACTCGAACCAGCCAATTGGAGAATGACACCGTCTCCCATATATGGCCTCATAAGGAGCCATTTGAATACTCGATTATTAGATATTGTTGTAGGCAAATTCTGCAAGCGGTAGGAACTGATCCCATTAACCCCTGAAATCCATAACACAAGAGCGTAGCATATCCTCCAAGATCTTGATGAAGCACTCAGACCGTCTGTCCGTCTGGGGGTAAAATAGTGGACTCATTTCAACCCGTGTGTTTAACTCATGCTGCACGACCCTCCATAAATACGATATGAACTGCATGCCTTGATCAGAGATAATTGACACCAACACACCATTGAGATGAAAAATCTCATGGATATAGATCTGAGCTAGCTGCTCTGAAGAATAGGTAGTAACCACCGGGATGAAATATGCCAACTTGGTCAACCTATCCATAATCACCCATACTGTATCAAATTTCTTCAAAGTCCGTGGGATCCCGACTATGAAATCCATGGTAATAGCTCCCACTTCCACTCGGGAATCTCAAGTCTCTGAAGCAAACTGCCCAGTCTCTGATACTCGTACTTCACCTGCTGACAATTTAAGCACCGAGCCACATACTCTACTATATATTTCTTCATTCTTCTCCACTAATAATGCTATCTCAAATCCTGATACATCTTAGCAGCACCCGGATGAATTGAATACTGCGAACTATGGGCCTCCTCAAGATTTAACTCACGTAACCCATTTACATTGGGCACACATATCCGGCCCTACATCTACAACACCCCGTTATCTCCAATAGAAACCTTCATGGCATCACCATGCTGCACCGTGTCCTTAAGGACATGCAAATATAGGTCTTCATATTGATACTCTCTGATGCGTTCATACAAAGAAGACCGGGAAACCATGCAAGCAAGAACTCGGCTGGGCTCCGAAACATTCAGTCTCACAAACTGATTGGCCAAAGCCTGAACATCCATGGCTAGTGGCCTCTCTGCCACGGGTAAGTATGCCAAACTACCCATACTCTACGCCTTTCTACTCAACGCATCAGCCACCATATTGGCCTTCCTGGGATGATACATAATAGTGATATTATGGTCTTTTAGAAACTCTAACCATCTCTGCTACAACAAATTAAGATCCTTTTGCTTAAACAGATGTTGGAGACTCTGGTGGTCGATATAGACCTCACATGGAACACGGTACAAATAGTTCCTCCAAATCTTCAATGCATGAACAATAGCTTCCAATTCCAAGTCATGCAACAAATAATTCATCTCATGACACTTAAACTACCGAGATGCGTAGGCAATTATCCTAACGTCCTGCATCAGCACCGTGCCAAGCCCAATACGTGACACATCAGAATACACAATGTAAGACTCTGAGCCCGTAGGCAACACTAATACTGGGGTTGTAGACAAAGCAGTCTTGAGATTTTGAAAGCTCGACTCACACTCCTCGGACCATTTGAAAGGAGCACCCTTCTAGATAAATCTAGTCCAAGGTTTAGAAATAGATGAGAAACCCTCTACGAATGGCAATAATACCCGACCAAACTAAGGAAATTTCGAATCTTAGTACGTGAAGATGGTCTAGACCAACTCTGAACTACCTCAATCTTTTTAGGATCTACCTTGATCCCCTCACTAGACACCACACGACCCAAAAATGCCACTAAATTAAGCCAAAAATTCACACTTGGAGAATTTTGCATATAACTTCTTCTCCCTCAAGGTCTGAAGCACGATCCTCAAATGCTGCTCATGATCCTTTCGGCTATGATAATATACCAAGATGTTGTCAGTAAACACAATGACAAATGAGTCAAGATATGGTTGGAATACACTACTCATTAGGTGCATGAATATTGCTGGGGCGTTGGTCAGCCCAAATGACATTACGAGGAACTCGTAGTGACCACCCCGAGTCCTGAAGGTAGTTTTGGAATATTTGTATCTCGAATCTTCAACAGATGATACCTCGACCTCAAATCAATGTTTGAGAACACTCTGGCACCCTAAAGCTGGTCAAATAAGTTATCAATGCGCGGTAGTAGGTACATGTGCTTCATTGTAACCTTGTTCAACTCTCTATAACTAATACACATCCGTATAGTACCATCCTTCTTCTTCACAAACAAAATCAGAGCCCCCCAATGGGACACACTAGGGTAGATGAAACCCTTATCAAGCAACTCTTGCAACTGTTCCTTTAACTCCTTCAACTCCACTAATGCCATGCGATATGATGGAATAGAAATGGGCTGAGTGCCCGGAACTAGGTCAATACCAAAATCAATATCCCTATCGGGCGGCATAACTGGCAGGTCTGCTGGGAACACATCTGGGAAATCCTTCACTATCGAAACTGACTCAACGGTATGAGTATCAACACTAACATCCCTCACAAAGGCTATATATGCTTCACACCTATTCTCAACCATCCGATGTTACTTAAGAAAGGACACAACCCTGCTAGGAATATAATCCAATGTACCCCTCCACTCCAACCGCGGCAAACCTGGCATAACCAATGTCACAATCTTGGCATGACAATCCAGAATAATGTGATAGGGTGACAACCAGTCCATGCCCAAGATCACATCAAAGTCTACCATATTGAGTAGCAATAGATCAACTCTGGTCTAAAAACCACCAATAACAACTAAACACGATCGATAAGTAAAGTCCACAATAATGGAATCTCCCACAGACATGGACACATATCAAGGAGAACTCAACGAATCACAAGATATATCCGAATATGGAGCAAAGTAAGATGACACATATGAATAAGTGGATCCCGGATCAAATAAGACTGATACATCCCTATGACAAACCGGAACCATACCTGTGATGACAACATCCGATGCAACCGCCTTCGTCCTACCAGGAAAAGTATAGAAATGAGCCTGGACTCCCCCTCTAGGCGACCTCTACCCGCCTAACTTCCACCCCTAGCTGATGGGGCAGTTAGAGTGGTTACTAGAGCAGCAACGATGGCCTGCGAACCTTATGGACTCTGTGGAATCCCTGGAGCCTATGTAGTCTGTGGGGGTGCAGCCCTCCTGAGTCTGGGAAAGTCCATTACCATATGGATGGTATCACCATACTCAAAAAAAGCTCTCGGTGGGCGTGGCTGCTGGAATTGACACTGGACTGGTTGGCTAGAGTGACCACTGAAGGTACCCCATGCAGGAGGTGCACTAGAAAGTGGCTGAGCAAAATGGGCAACCAGGGACCTCGGATCAGCAGGAGCACTGCTAGTAGCTAGAAGTATTGAATTAACTGGGTAGCTTAGATAGCCTCTGCCATGACAGGCTACAACTGGAGCGCGGCCACCACTATATCCTACCAAATCTTGAGGCCTCTTGGCCTCCCTATACTTTCTCTCACTGCCCTGCATACCCTCCAACCTCCACGTGATATCTACCACCTGTTGATATGAAGTATCTTCTCCAACTCTCGAGCCATGCTGAATCTAATACCATAGTTGAGCCCCTCGATGAATCTGCAGACTCGCTCTCTGACTATGGAAACAAAGGTAGGTTCTTGTCGGGACAGCTTACTGAATTTGATAGAACTCTGATACTGCCATAGTCCCCTAATACAACTGCTCCAACTCTATGCACCATGTATCCCAAAGGGTATGGGGAACAATTGCTCTCCAAAACATCTCTGAAAACTAAGCCCAAGTGAGTGGGGCTGCATCAGCTGGCCTACCCTCCTCGTAAGCCTGCCACCACTGATACGTTGCTCCTGACAACTGAAATGTAGTAAAAGCAACTCCGCTCACCTTCACAATACCCATGGTATAGAGAATACGGTGGCACGTCTATAGAAAACCATGTGCATCATCGGTAGCTGCATTACCAAAAGTAGGAGTATCATACTTCTTAAACCTCTCAATTCTCCTCTGCTCCTCTTCTGATACCGTTGGCCTGACCTCAGGTTGAACTGGAATAACTGGTTATGCTGGCATAACACCTGGGAGCTAGTCCATATGGACCCACTACTCTGGAGTACGGGCCGCGGGAGTCTGAGCTCCTCCCCCAGTCTGAGATGTAACTGGTGCAAGGAGAATCAATCTTACCTGAGCTAGAGTGCCGAAATGCTCAAAAATTATTCTAGGGTCTCCTAAAGTCTACGGGCGGTAACAGGCATCTCGGGTGCATGTCCGCAACTACAGCTACTGGTGGCTCCTCAATCACTTCTCGGGTAGGTGCTCTTACTGCAGCACATGCCCCTCCTTGGCCTCTGTCCCGACCCTGGTGTCGCTCAGCTCAAGAAAGGGGAACGGGTGTTTGATTATCGAATCCAGCAGTGTGTGTCCTCATCATCTCTGAGATAATATAAAGACAAATATTCAGATTTCGAAGTCAACCAATTCGCGCGATAATGAATCAAAGGAGTGGAATTTCCTAATAGTTCGGTAGTCTCTCGAAGATAAGCACAGACGTCTTTGTACTGATCTACAAGACTCTACTAAACTTACTTATGACTCGTAGCACATATGAACCTAGAACTTTGATACCAGTTTGTCACGACCCTAAATTGTCACCTTAGGATGTCATGATGTCACATAGTCTCTAGGACTAGGTAAGCCTAAAATTCAAGAGAAAGAAATAAAGTCTGAAAACATGATATAAACTGATAAGTCTCATAAAAATTTCAATACTGAATCTCAGCTACAATACTCCCAAAATCCGGTGAAACTAAGTTATAAGCTCTACAGAAATGTGCTAAAATATCAAATACATCACTGTCTGAATAGAGGATAAATAGTAATAAGAGAATGGAGGAAGGTGACTCCGAGGCCTGCATATGTCGAGAAGGTAAACCTTGAAGTCTCCAGAAATAGCTGAATGATCACTAGCGTCGAGCACAAACATATATACCTAGATCTGCACAAATATATGTGTAAGCGTAGTATGAGTACACCATAATGGTATCCCGTAAGTATCAAGCCTAACCTCAATAGAGTAGTGACGAGGCTAGGTCAAGACACCTACTAGGATAAGAAAACTGAACAGAATATAGCATAGTCTAATAATGAAAAGTGAGGAAGTAAATGATAGACAAGCAGTTCAATAATGTAAGCTAACAACGGAAATTTAAGCGGTAAGGCAACAAGTAGTGAACACATGATGATACACCAAGTAGTCAACACGGAAAATTACAAGTAAGACAATGAAGAAAACAACAAGAACTGTTCAACAAACAAGCCTCTTTTAGCATGGAATGTACAACAAGAATCACAATCGAGGTACCACACCTCATATTCACATTTCACAATTTGAATCACAATATTTCCTTATATCACTGTGTGAGCCTTGCATTTATTTTTGAAAATATATTTCCGAAATAACTATATGCATTTTAGCCCCCTATCTCACCACGTGGCTTTAAGTAATTCCCTTACTAGAAACACGTGTATAAATCCATCTTATCTCACCGCATGCATATCAACCATAACCTTATACCACCGCATGCGTATTAATATGACAACACAATAATCAACTTGCACCACATGTGTCCATATGCCATAACACTTTGCAAAATCAACAATAGCAATGTTACCAAAACGTATAGCCCATGGCTTATTCACAATGTATACAAGAATCTCAATAACATCAAAATGAATGAGGAATACTCAAGAAGGAAAAGATATCTCAACAATAACAACTTCAACCTTAATATGTTAATGGCTTCCACAACTTCAACATCAATAACCCAACACGAAGATATTCCATGAAATAATAACTTCAAGCAAGAGTAATTGAACAATAAAGGATATAATAAGACAATAAGAGAGGTAGTAACTTCAACTAAATCATACGAGCGCAATTACAACAACAAAGGGTAGAATAGATACTAACAACGTCAATTAGAGCATGTTAGAGGATATTTAACAATGAAAGACGTAACATGTTATAACAAATTCAATTAAATGCATGGAGAAGTCTAAAAGTCTAAACCGGTCAAAATACCACTTATAGCTCGTGTACACACTCGTCACCTTGTGTACACGTCTTTCACATAGTACAATTAGCACCAACAATCCAAATCCTAAGGGGTAGTTCCCCCACACAAAGTTAGGCAAGGTACTTACCTCAACTAGTCCAAATGAACATTCGAAAATAGCTTTCCCCTAAAATTCGCCTCCTACACGACTCAAATCTAACTTAAAATGACTTAATATCATCAAACAATGCAAGGGAAACCAATTACAATAGATAAAGCTTTGATCTTTACACAATTTTCCAAAAGTCAACCTCGGGCCTGCCCGATCAAAACCCGGGTCCAATGGTAGATTCCTATTACCCATAACCCAACAAGTCCATATATGTGTTTTGTTTTCAAATCCGAGTCCAAATCGACTCTCAAAACCCAAATCTTCATTTTTCAAAACTTTGAGTAAAATCCCCAATTTGTCTCTTTGATTCTGATAAATTTGATGTTAAATCTAAGATATAATCATGAAATATAGTTGGAAATTGATTAGAATCACTTACCCAATGTTTATAGATAAAAAACCCCTCTACAAATCGCCTCCTACCGAGTGTAGGGTTCTAAAATGATATGCAATCCCGACTTCCTAACCTTTTTTTCAGTTGCAGATGTTTCAATTGCGACACTGGGTTCGCAATTGCGAACCCTCGCAATTGCGAACCCTCGCAATTGCGAACCCTCGCAATTGCGAACCCTCGCAATTGCGAAGGATTTCTTGCGATTGCGGCTACTAACTCCCTTCGCAAATGCGACACTTTTGTCACAAATGTGAGTCTACCCTATTCCACAACATCTTCACAATTATGATCCAAGTGTCGCAATTGTGAAACCTGAGACCCCCTGCTATGATCGCAATTGCGATGCTGGTGTTCGCAATTGCGACACCAGAGGCATCAGCATACTGCCAGTCCTGTTTAAGTTCAAAACCATTTCAAAGAACGTCCAAAATTCATCCAAGCCCTCGGGGCTCCAAACCAAACATCTACAAAAGTCTAAAAATATCATAAAAACTCGCTCACACGATCAAAATAAAAGAATAACATCTAGAATTACGAATCGAACATCAAAACGCATGCATTTTAAAGAAAAGTTCGATGTAGAGTGAATTTCAAGGAAACAAAGACCAACATAGAATGAATTATATTTTCTGAACTTAGGGAATTTTCTGGTAAATATTTCAGGTTGAAGGAATACCACCGGTAAGAACAATATATAAGAACAAAAAAACACTATTGAGAAAGAGAAGACCTTAAAACAAATCAAACTTATAACGCAGAAATCCTTGAAGGAGGGAGAAAGATAATCATACCAAATCATGACAAGAAAGAATGTTGTCCAACAGACCTTGTTGAAGAACTAGCTATACTCCTATAGTGGTTGACTCTGCCTCTAACAAATATCCAGAATCAACACTACAAGGCAACAAATATTATAGCGATGATAAAAGCTTCCTTATGCTAAATCTGCTAGATTCACCTTCAATTTTGCCTTAGACCATTTGGGGAGTTCTAATGGGGGTTTGAGAGCATTTGAGTGAATTTTGAATGGGTAATACTTCCTAAAATTTAGAGAGAGAGAGAGAGAGTTGTTCTACCTTTTATACCATATCCAGCTTAAGAATTTTGCCGCACCACATGCAAAATGGGCCGCTCCGCACCGGCTGCTGTGCTCGGTGGGACAACTAGCAAAATCTAGTTGCTTGTAGTCTCCTCTTACATGTTAACGTGTCTCTATCTGGTTGGTTGTACTTAGTCCTCATAAATCTTCAACTTCATACGTGGAGAAAATAGGATGGCATGTAACAACGGGCTGGATAGTTCTGTAATTGGGTTCTCTTTCTTTATTGCATATTTGAGTTGTGTCTTGTTGGCACATTGATAACGTTGTATGAGATTTTAGACGTTGATTGATGTGGCTTGTTGCCCGAGCAGTTTGTACTGGGTGAGATGAGGTTATTGGGCTTGGAATCAATGTAATCGAATTGCTATAATGTATGTCGGAGGGAGAAGGTCACTAATTAGTTCAGAAGGCAGTAGTGGTTCCCGTCAAGTAGAGAGACTATGTGAGTTAATGATTTGAGTTTATGAGTTTTTACACACGTCTTTCATCATTGCAAGGGTTGGAACAGGGCTTGCATGTGTCATGAGGTATATTACGGGCATCGGGTTCGTAAACATGCCACTATTATGGTCGAAGGATGTTGCTATGGGCAAATGAATTTTGCGGTGCAATGTGTGATTATAGTATGGGTGTATGATCATGTTTCGATACAGTGTGTTGAGATTGAGACGGTGTACGTATGCTAGAATCAGACCTTGTGGAAAATTCTGGATGTTGGAATTTGGTTCTGAGGCTTGTGGTCAAAGGTAGCAGGAAGGGTCTTCAGTTTTGGTTAAGCTAATGTGCTCATATGGATCGTGGTGTCACGGGTAGGTGCACGAGGTATTATACAGTGAGTTTTGACAACTTTGGAATGGTTCTTGGCATGTTTGAGGACGAACGTATATTTAAGGATGGCAGAATGTAACAACCTAACCGGACATTTAGAGATATAGCACATCGTTTGGAGGTTTGAGGCCTTGAGTAACTTCACTTTATGTATTATGACTTGCACGTGTGGTTCGTTTTAATTTTCGGGAAGTTTGGCGTTGATTTGGAAGAATAATTTTTAATTCGGAAGCTTTAAGTTTGAAGAGTTGACTAACATTTGACTTTTGAGTAAACAACCACAAAATTAGGATTGGAAGGTTCCTATAGATTTTCAAGGTGATTTCGGACTTGGGCATATGTTCGAGTTGAGTATCGTATGGCCCGGGAGCGTTTTGGCGCTTAATATCGGAAGTTTGCATTTTGAAGGTTTTGAAATTTGCTAAGTTTGACTTAGATTAGACTTTGGTTTTATCCAACTTCGGGAGTGTACTGAGACCTTGAATATTTTTATTTAATTGATTGGAACTTATGCATGATATTTGGTCGTGATACAGAATGTCTAAGTCTAATTTAGATGCATTTGCCGAAGTTTGAAAGCTTGAAAGTTAAAAGAAGAATTTTGATCGTTGATTTGTGGTTTTGATGTTATTTGTGGAATTTTGAGCTTTTAGATAAGTTAGGATAAGGTATTGGGACTTGTCGGTGTGATTGGACGGGGTTCCAAGAAACTCGAGTGTGTTTCAGGGTGGTTTCAGACCATTTCTCCCTGTTTTGCAACTGCTGATTTCTGGTGTACTTGGTGTGCATCGCGATCACGGATGGAGATTTGTGATGCGAAGAGTAACCGAGAGGTGGGGGCCTGCTGTTCTTCGCGTTCATGGAAGGGGCACTGCGATCGCATAGGTTCCTGGGCTAGGTCATTGTGTTCGCGTTTGGTTGTACGCATTCGCGTTTCGTTGTACGCGAAGGGTTGGAGCCAGGCTGGAGGAGTTAGTCTTCGCAAACGTTAAAGGGGTTTCGTGTTCACATTGGAATGGCTGGTAGTGTTTCACCCTCGAGGGGAGGTCGATCGTGATCACAAAGGTTATTTTGGTCAGCTGGGGTATTTCTTCTTCACTATCACAAGGCTTTGGATTGCAATCATGAAGGGCAACGCCTGGGCAGTGTATAAGTTGGCAAATCAGATTATTTCTCATTTTTATCACATTTCTCATATGGAGTCAATTTTGGGGTGATGTTGGAGGGGGATTTTCATCATCCATCACAAGGTAAGTGATTTCTACATATTGTGAGTTAAATACATGAATAATATAGGGATTTGAACATATAAATTGGTGAAAATTGTTGAATTTTTGAAGAAAACATAGAAATGATAATCTTAGATTTTGACCACAAAATTGGCCATGAAAATAGGAATAAATTATATATTTGAGTTCGTGGTGCTATGTGTAATAATTATCTTCAAAAATAATTTTGGACTCGGGGCGCGTGGGCACGGTGATTGACTTTTTTGAGTTTTCAAGTGGAGTTGGGAATTATTATAAATTATTAAATTACGAGTCTTTGAGTTAATTTTGATTGGTTTGCACGTTGTTTGACTAGTGTTGGATTGTTTGGCATTGATTTAAGGAGTTAGAGAGGTGTCGGAGCCAGTTATCAGATTTCAGAGCAAGGTAAGGCTCTTGTCTAACCTTGTGAGGGAGAAATTACCCCGTAGATGTTATATTTTTTATGTGCTACATGTTATGGGGGCTACACACTTATCAGGTGATGCGTGTAATGATCCGATCGATCGATTTGCTTTTTAGATCCCCATTCCCCTAATTAAGACTCCCCGTATGTGCCTTTGCTGTTTTATGACTTGCGAGGATGGTTGACTTGGGTTTTGGAAGGGTTCAGGTTGAAATCAGAACACTTAGTTCCTCAGTAGTGGCCTATAATGGTCAAGTTTGGCTTGAGTCAGAGTTTTGAGTAAACGACCTCAAAATCGTAATTTGACGGTCGAAATAGGTTCATATGATGATTTTAGACTTGGAGGTGTGTTCGGATCGGGTTTCAGATGACCTTGGAGCGTTTCGGCGCTTAATGTGGAAAGTTGGCGCATTGAAGGTTTTCAAGATCTTTAAGTTTGGTTTGGATTAGGATTTGGTGTTATCGAGGTCCGTTTGGAATTCTGAGCCCGAAATAGTTTCGTTTGAAGTTCATAAATTGATTCTATTTGCTTTTAGGGTGCGATTCTTAGTTTTGATGTTGTTTTACGCATTCTGAAGGTTTGAGCGAGTCCATTTTATGTTTACGAACTTGTTGGTATGTTTGGTCGAGGCCCCGGGCCCCCCGTGTAGGATTCGGAGGGTCGATAGAGCTTGATTGCACTTTGGAGAAGAGCTGAAGGTGGCTAGCATCTGGTCTGTTCGCACCTGCGGTGGGAATGGCCGCAGGAGCGGCACCGCATGTGCGGCGTCTTATTTGCAGAACAAGAATGAAGGGGAGTCAGCGAGGTCTACATAAATGAAATATTTCCGTAGAAGCAAACTCGCTTATGCGATGAAGGGGTACGCAGATGCGGAGAGAGGCAGCCTGGCCATGGTCGCAGGTACGCGAGCGGATTTGCAGGCACGGATGCGCAGGTGTGGGAGGCGAGCCGCAGAAGTAGACTCACAGTTGCGGGACTTGGCCGCAAGTGCGGTTGGTCGTGGGTCGTGCATGTTCCGCAAATGCGGACGATCGGCTGTAGGAGATGTTCCGCATAAGCGGAGATTCTTCCGTAGGTGCGGAAAACCATTGGGGCAGAAGGGGTGCGTTTATATCGGGCTTAGGCTCATTGTCTTCATTTCTCTCACTTGTTGGTCAAATTTAGATCTCTTTGAGGAGGAATTTTCACCTAGCACTTTGAGGTAAGTAATTTCTATACAATATGAGTTTAAATCATGCATTATGGGTAGATTGTAATATGGAAATTTTTGAAATTTTAAGAGATTGTTGGAAAACTTAGGTTTTGATAAAAATAGAATTAGACCACGAAAATAATTATGGAATCTGGTAGAAATTATATATTTGGGTTTGTGAGGCTATGGGTAATATTTATTTTTGAAAATCTTCGAAATCCGGGCATGTGGGCCCCGTTGGGGTGAATTTTAGGAATCTTCCAATTTTAGTTGGGTTATGACTCCAGAAGCTAAATTATGAACTTTTGAGTATATATTGATTAATTTATATAATATTTGACTAGTTTTGGATTGTCTGGCATCGACTTCACACTTTTAGAGCGAATTTGTGGACCGAAAAGTGAGCTTGGGAACGAGGTAAGTCTCTCGCCTAACCTTGTAAGAGGAAAGTTACCCCATAGGTGTTTGAATTGTTATTTGCTACTAATTATGGATGCTACGTACACACGAAGTGACGAGAGTCCGTGCGTAGGTAGAATTCATGTTATGTTCGGGTAGACATGGGCCTTTATTATGCTCTTACTTGTACTATTTGGACTCAACTTGTTAGATTAATTACTTCCGTTAAAAAGTAAAACTTGGTTAAAGATTATGTTAAACCGAACTTCATTTCTTAGAGAGTTGGCGGAAATATCTAATTATTGATGGAAATTTTATTCTTTTGATAGGTTTACCTCAGAGCTGTATATGTGAGATTTGAAATCCCAAAAGTTTCCCTATTCCAGTGGATCAAGTCGAACGCCTCGACAATATTTATATATATATGGGATGCATCCATAGATCAGACCGTACGCTCTCGATAGTGTATGTACACGAATATTATGGATCGAGACCTATTATATAATCTTGAAAATTATTTATTTTGCCCATTAGTAAGTGTCGAAGTCGACCCCTCATCACTACTTCTTCGAGGTTAGACTAAATACTTACTGGGTACATGTTGTTTATGTACTCATGCTACACTTCTGCACTAATCGTGCAGGATCTGAGGCAGGTGCATCTGGCGGTCCTACAGGCGTGTACCCCCGTTACCTAGAAGCCTAGTGGTGAGCTGCTCTCTATGCTGTTCCGCAGCAGCCACAGTCTCTCCTTATTGTATTTTGTTTTTCCATCTATCTTATTCCAGACAGTGGAGTAGGAGGTTTTTTTATATTCTGCTAGTTTTCTCATGTACTTGTGACACCGAATTTTGAGAGTATTCTAGTAGACATTTTATCGTTTTGGGTATTAAATTCACTACTTTACTCTTTTATTTATTTGATGCTTGGTTTTACGATAATTTCCTGCTAATATCTATCTCATTAACTAAAAATCAGTTACTTTAAAAATATTAAAATAAATAATTAAATAGGTAGATCATTGTTGGCTTGCCTAACGACGACGTTGGACGCCCTCACGGCCTATAATGGAAATTGGGTCATGACAGCTTGGTATCAGAGCACTAGATTCACATAGGTTTTACAAGTCATGAGCGGTCCTAGTAGAGTCTTGCGGATCGTTGCAGAGATGTTTGTACTTATCTTCGAGGGATATAGGGTGTTAGGAAGCTTCTCTTTCTTCATCTCCTATGGTAAGATGGTGAGTACGTGCGCGGCAGAACCCGGCAAAACTCGGCAGTGGAGGAGCTGCTCCCCCTGTTGTTAGAGGCCGAGGCAGAGGCCGGGGGAGAGCTCTAGCTCGTGCTAGAGGACGAGGGCATATAAGAGTTGCTCCCGGCATACCACAAGTGGATCCAGTGGAGGATCCTATTATTTAGGAGCAGGGCGAGGTGCCTGCAGCTGAGCCTACCCCGACAGATTTCACATCCGCACCGGGATTTCAGGAGGTCATGGGCTGCATGCTCCGGTTTATGGACTCGTATCCTGGTTTATTTCCAACAGACCCAACCACATCTTAGGCGGGAGGAGAAGCACAGACCCCTATCGCTCAGGCTCCAGGTCATGCTGCTGCTATATATCAGACCCTAGGTGCATTACCTTTGGGTGGAGCCTAGCTAGTTGCAGTGGCTGCACTAGAGCCCATATCAGTTACGGCTGTCGATCCGCATAAGCTGTTGGATAGATGGACTGGACTTCATCCTCCAGCCTTTGGTGGTGAGCGACATGAGGACCCCCCGAATTTTATTGACTGTTACAGGGAGAGACTGCGCAACATGAGGGTATTGGAGTCCAACGGGGTGGACTTCACCACATTTCAGTTTGAGGGAAGGGCCCGTAGATTGTGGCAATCCTATCTTCTCAGCAGACCATCCGATTCTCCTTCCTTGACTTGGGACCAATTCACGCATCTCTTTCTGGATAGATATATTCCGCTCTCTCTGATGGAAGAGTTCCGGGGTCAGTTCGAGCACCTCTAGCAGGGTCAGATGTCGGTGACCGACTATGAGGCGAGATTCTCCAAGTTGTCCGCCATGCACTTATGATACTCCCCACCGATGCAGAATGAGTGCAGAGGTTTTTTGCAGGCTTGAATTATGGTATACATGTTACTATAGCTCGAGATATGGAGATGGGGACTCCCTACGAGTAGGTTGTAGATATAGCTCGGCGGATTGAGGGTATCCACACCTAAGGCCGATTGTATACAACAGGGGAGAAGAGGCCTCGACATTCTGTAGGTTTCAGCGGTGCCCTATCAGGGGGCAGAGGTCAGTTCTTGAGGGTTCAGTCCAGTAGACCCACTTATTCAGCACCACCGCCATCTCGGGATGCACATGTGCGGCCCTATTTCAGTGCCATTCTAGAGAGCTCCTACCGTCCACCGGCTATCCAGGGCCCTTCCAGCGGGTATTTAGGTCCCTAGGTCTAGACTTATGGGGTAGTCATCTTCCGCACCGAGAGGTTGCTATTAGTGTGGGGAGCTTGGTCACATAAGGAGATCTTGCCCCAGGTTTCTGGGAAAGGTAGTGCAGCAGGGCCACCGGCCCATGATTACTGCGCCAGCTACCGTACCGGCCATCTGACTGCCAGAGGCGGAGGGCAGGTGGTTAGGGTTCAACCTAGAGGTGGAGGCCAGTTAGGTGGCGCTCCAACTAGGTTCTATGCCTTTCTAGCCAGACCATATGTAGTGGCCTCAGATGCTGTAATCACATGTATTATTTCTATCTACGGTAAGGATGCTTTGGTACTATTTTATCCAGGATCTATGTATTCATCTGTTTCATCTTTGTTTCCTCATTTTCTAGGTGTTCCTCGCGAGTCCTTGGGTACTCCTGTATATATGTGTCCATGCAGTGGGCGATTTTGTTATTGTAGATCGGGTCTATCAGTACTGTATTGTGACTTTCTATGGTTACGAGACCAGGGCAGATATTTTGCTGCTCGACATGACCAACTTGAAGGTCATCCTAGGCATGTACTGGTTGTCTCCATATCATGTCGTCCTTGATTTCCATGCCAAGACTATTACCTTGGCGATACCAGAGTCACCTAGATTAGAGTGGAAGGGTTCATCTATCAGCACACCTAGTCAGGTTATTTCTTTCTTGAAGGCTCAACATATGGTCGAGAAGGGTTGTTTGGCTTATCTGGCTTATGTTTGGGATACTGCTGCAGAGGCTCCTATGATTGATTTAGTTCCCGTGGTGTGGGAGTTCACTGATGTGTTTCCTTCTAATTTACCAGGCATGCCACCAGATGGTGATATCGATTTCAGTATTGATTTGGCATTAGATACCCAGCCTATCTTTATTCCACAGTACCGTATGGCTCCGAAAGAGTTGAAAGAGTTGAAGGAGCAGCTTGAGGAGTTGCTAGCAAAGGGGTTCGTCAGGCCGAGCATGTCACCTTGGGATGCACCGGTGTTATTCGTGAAAATGAATGATGGGAGTATGCGAATGTGCATTGATTACCGCTAGTTGAACAAGGTTTCCATTAAGAACAAGTACCTGTTGCCGCGTATTAATGATTTGTTTGACTAGTTGCAGAGTGTCATGGCTTTCTCTAAGATTGATTTGAGATATAGGTATCATCATCCGAAGATTCGTGCTTCGGATGTTCCGAAGATGGCTTTACGGACTAGATATGGCCTCTATGAGTTTCTGGTGATGTCTTTCGGCTTGAACAATGCCCCGGCAACGTTCATGGATTTGATGAACCGAGTGTTCAGGCCATATCTTGACTCATTTTTCATTGTCTTCATTGATGCCATATTGATCTACTCGCGTAGTATGGAGGAGCACGAGCAACATTTGAGAGTTATGCTTCCGATCGGTTTTGGTGTTGCCTTCCGATTCAAGGATGTATATTGTGTATTGTGACACCTCACACGTTGGCCTGGGTTGTGTGTTGATGCAGGAGGGGCGAGTTATTGCATATGCTTCACGTCAGTTGAAGCCACACGAGAAGAATTACCCCATAAATCATTTAGAGTTGGCCGCGATAGTTCATGCTCTCAAGATCTGGAGGCATTATCTTTATGGGGTGTCCTGTGAGGTTTACACCGATCATCGAAGCTTGCAGCATTTTTTCAATTGGAGGGATCTCAATTTGAGGCAGTGCAGGTCGCTTGCGTTACTAAAGGACTATGTTATTACCATCCCTTATCATCCGGGAAAGGCGAATGTGGTTGCAGATGCCTTAAGCAGAAAGGCGGAGAGTATGGGTAGTTTATCATTCATTTCAGCAGAGGAGAGGCTATTAGCTTTGGACATTCAGTCCTTGGATAACAGATATGCGAGGATTGATATTTCATAGCCCAGTCGAGTTCTCACATGCGCCGTGGATCAATCTTCATTATTTGAGCGGATCAAGGCTCGTCAGTACGATACGCACTTGTTGGTTCTTAGGGAGACAATACTACATGGTGGTGCCAAGGAGGCTACCATCGATGAGGATGGTGTTCTGCGACTCCAGGGTCGTTTATGTGTTCCTAATGTTGCGGATTGAGGGAGAAGATTCTAGAGGAAGCACACAATTCTCGGTATTCTATTCATCCAGGTTCTACGAAGATGTATCGCGACCTGAGGTAGCATTATTGGTGGCTTCAGATAAACAAGGACTTAGTTGAGTATGTAGAGAGATGCCTAAATTACCAGCAAGTTAAGTATGAGCACCAGAGGCCAGGTGGCCTACTCCAGTAGATGGTTATACCGGAGTGGAAATGGGAGCGGATCACTATGGACTTTGTAATTGGGTTGCCGCAGACACTGAGGAAGTTTGATCCTATTTGGGTCATTGTCGATAGGTTGACCAAGTCAGCCCACTTTATTTCGGTTGTGACTATGTACTCTTCAGAGAGATTGCTGTAGATTTACATTCCGGAGATTGTTCGGTTGCATGGTGTACCTTTTCCATTATTTCAGATAGGGGCCCTCAGTTCACTTCGCACTTTTGGAGAGTAGTACATAGTGATTTGGGCACCCGGGTAGAGTTCAGCACAACCTTTCATCCGCAGAACGACGGGCAGTCGGAGCGGACGGTTCAGATCCTGGAGGATATGCTCAAAGCATGTGTGATTGACTTCGGAGTGCAGTGGGATCGATTCTTGTCTTTGGCCAAGTTTTCTTATAACAACAGTTATCAGTCCAGCATTGAGATGGCCCCATTTGAAGCTTTGTATGGTCGGCGATGCCGTTCGCCCATTGGATGGTTTGAGCCCGGCGAGACTAGGTTATATGGCACTGATTTAGTGAAGGACTCCTTGGAAAAGGTAAAGTTTATTCAGGAGCGACTTCGCACAGCACATTCCAGACAGAAGAGTTATGCGCATCAGAAGGCACGTGATTTATCATTTATGGTAGGTGAGAAGGTTCTCTTGAAGGTCCAACCGATGCAGGGAATCGTGAGGTTTGGGAAGAAGGACAAGTTGAGCCCAAGGTTTATTGGCCCATTCGAGGTGTTGAGGCAAGTTGGGGAGGTTGCTTAGAAGGTTTTGTATATTCTGCTAATTTGCTCATGCACTTGTGACACCTGGTTTTGGGAGTATTCTAGTAGATATTTTATCGTTTTGGGTATTAAATTCATTACTTTACTCTTTTCTTTATTTGATGCTTGGTTTACTATAATTTCCTACTAATAGCTATCTTATTAACTAAAACTCAGTTACTTTAAAAATATTAAAATGAACAATTAAATGGGTAGATCAATGTTGGCTTTCCTAACAACGACGTTGGGCGCCATCACGGCCTATAGTAAAAATTAGGTCATGACAACGAGTGTCCGTGTGTATGCTAGAATTCCCGATTAAGTCCAGGTAGACTTAGTCTCACGCCATGTTTTAATTGTGATATTTTAGTTATTCTTTCCTGTTTAAATGCTTTAGTTTATATTGTTGCCTGAGACTAGACTTGCGTAGAGTATCATACATAATATTTTAGATACCTGGCGAACTACTTGATTAGAAGTAGAGATTATACTTCCTTTTACGAGTTTCTCCCGTGTTGTACAAATTTGTCTGAATGTTAATTGAAATTAGTAACTCACACATATATTTGTGAGTGGGGTTAGTGACTCGTCAAGTTTCACTATTCCAATGGGATTGGGCTGAGCGCCTCAGCAATATCATTATGGGATCGGAGCGTTCACCTCAGCAGTATTATCCGATTCATCTATGGTTCGTGCCGGTTGACCCTGGGCGGTGTACACGATTATGGAATCAGGCTTAATGCCACAACGGCACTATTTTAAGAAGGGTTGTATGCCACGGCAGGAAATTATGCCTTTACTCTTATGGGATCGAGTCACTCGCCTTGGCAGGATCGTGCGTAATACTTGATTATAAGTCAATGTACCCGTGAGTTTTCCTGACTTGATATGTGACCGCTTATTTGGTGTTGACCATTATGTATTCCAGTTGAGAAAGTACCCGATATTTGAGGACTGTATTATGTACTTATATCTTTTCCCACTATTTAACTTTCCATACCTCATACCTATTTATTTTAATTATATATAATTTATTGGACCACTAGTAAGTATCGATATTGACCCCTAGTCACTACTTCTTCGGGGTTAGGCTACATACTTACTGGGTATGCATTGATTTACGTACTTATTCTACACTTCAGCACTGATTGTCCAGGTACTAAGACAGGTACATTTGGTGGTCATCTTCGCGCATAGGCGCAACTGCTGAGGGGACGTTTTGGTGAGCTGCATTGCATGTTACGATCTGCAGCACGCAAAGTTTCCATCATATTCATTTATTTTATCCTATCTATTTTATACTCAAGATAAATGTTATAGCAGTGTTGTATTGTTCTAGTAGATGCTCATGCAATTGTGACGCTGGATTTTGAGGGTTTCTAGTGGATGTTCATAGTTGTATTTAATATTATTATTATCACTTCACTTTATTATTTATTTATACTTGGAAATTTGGTAAAGAAAAACATATGTTTCTATGAGTGCTAGATTTAATTCAATTTATTTAACGACATTCCTGATTTTAAAAATTTAATTGGATAATTAAGTGGAAGTTCATGCATTGGCTTGGCTAGTAGCATCGTTGGGAGCCATCACAACCTATTACGGATTTGGATCGTGACACACAGTTGCAAAAGTTACTAATACCCAAATAGATGTAATCCTCATTACCGGCGAGTAAGTATCAAAGTAATCAAGACTTTCTCGTTGTCTAAATCCTTTGACAACTAATCTTACCTTATATTTGTCAATAGTACCATCAGCTTTTATTTTCCTTTTACAAATCAACTTAGAACCCCAAAGGTTTATTTCCTTGGGGAAGATATATAAATTCTCAAGTATGATTACTTAATATGGATTCTATCTCACTCTTGATTGCCTCTTTCCAATATTGTGCTTCCGAGTAAGACGTTGCTTCTTTAAATATTTGAGGCTCATTTTCCAATAAGATTCTATTCCCTAGCCTTCAATTTCGGGATTTAACTAAAAAAAGGTAATGAGAAACGCAATTCTTGAGTGTGGGAGTTGTTCCTTATGCATGCATATATTATCAAGGTTTTTGGGAAGATTGTGAGATCAATTGGGTAGACTTTGGGTAGTGGGATGAAGGAATCCACCATTGGAGGACCTTGAAATCGTAATGTCCACCTAGTGTTTAATAAAATGATCAATTGAGCTGGAACCATGAACTCCTTCCTAATTTGTGTTCAATTTTGTTATGTTTCTAAATAGATCAAAGTTGCTAAGATTTCCAAAACATTGTAGTAATTTAAGGAAGCTCAAAGCGCGGTGTGTTGCCTAAGCTTCTCGCTTAGAATTGAATCCCACGATGTCCTTGTATGTCCCGAGTTGTTCATTATATCTTGACTATTTCGAGAAAGCTTTGTGTCAAAAGTTATATGTTCAATATGTATTCCAAATGCTCTTGTAATGTTATGTTACTATTTGAGAATGTGTTCAAAGTATGGGTTGGGTATCTAAATGTTATGACTTCAAGTCGTGTTTCAAATTAAAGCTATTATGCCAAATTGTGTAGAAATTTCAATGTACTTAAGACTCTTATTTGCTCACATGTGTACTCAAAGTATTGAATAGAAATGCTTTGTTGTTGATGATCTGTGATAATGTTTGAAAGTGAAAGAGGTGAACATTAAATATGAAATACGGCCAACATGCCAAGAATGATATTACATTTGGGCCACTAGTGCCAATAAAACTGAGAAACGTGTAAAAGATGTTGAAATGAGTTGTAAACCTTTAAATAATAAACACTTTGGGAGTATGGTTAGTCACTGAGGAAGGGTAGGTTGAAATAGCCTAACCCCGAAACTACACATGCCGATGTAGGAGTGAATTGCGATTATTTCTCTCATTTGGGATGAGATTGGTGTGATGAGAATCCCCTTTATTGGGATGAGATTATTGCTAGAAAAGGGTGATGTCAATCCACACGGCATTGTGGTGAGATGGCCTAGCCAGTCGGGTCGTGATCGGACGCCATGCCACATACATAGTCGTGATTGTGCTTGAAATTGTGATTGAGATAATGATTGAAATAGTGATAGTGATTTTGATTGTGGTTGATGTCATTGGATGAGACGGCCTAGCCAATCGGGCTGTGATCGGACTCCGTGCTAATATCACGATGGTATATCGGTGCTAGGATCTCCCAAACTAAAATAATGGAAATTTACTTGAAAATTACTCTTGCTCCTAACTTGATGTTTTAGTATTGTTTGAGGCTTCCATTGATTTTATGACTATTCTTACTTGTATTGTTACCTGTTCTAATGAGAGGGTTTTTAGTCATACATACTAGTACTATTCCATATGTACTAACGTCCCTTTTTGCCAGGGGCTGCATCTTTAATGGATACAGGTGGTTCCACAGCAAGCGGCGTTGTATTAGTACACTTTTGAATCCATTAGAGGCTCCGTAGACATAGTGTGGGTTGTATGTTAGTGCTGGGAAGGTCAAACTAGTAATGTTGTATTTGTACCACTTGTTCCACTTCAAACTATGAAAGTGTATGTATTTTGAAACTTATAAACGATGTAACTAATGATAATGAATTGGTGTTGTTCACATGATCCTCCTCGTTTTCTAATTAATGAAATAGATCTCCTCTTTATTCATGAGTGAGTTCAGGTAGAAGGTATTTTTCAAGCTTGCTCGGCCGGGTTATCTGGGTTGAGCACCGATCGCGCTCCCCAAGGTCGGGGCATGACATTATCTCAAACATGGCGAGTGGCTTTAGAATCAATCCACCACTCCATAGGGTTTCCTACCAAGTTGTATTCAGATAGCATGGCACATAAGTCCTCCATTTCCTCATTCATTTCAACCATGTTTGCCTGACTTTTCTTCTTGTCTTGTTTGGTGTACGGCAGTCCACAACCTTATGTCCAACCTTTCCATAGTTGTGGCAATTATCTTTGAACTTCTTCTTGCTCGGCTAACTATATGGACCATACGGCTTCTTTCTTGTTTTTGTTGCAGCGAGTTTGTATGATATGTTTGCACTTGTGTGAATGTTTGGTTTGGAACCCAGAGGGTTCGAGTGAGTTTCGAACATATTTCGGAATGGTTTTGAACCGAATTTGGACTGCTAGTATGCTGATGCCTCAGGTGTTGCAATTGCGAACACCAGCATCGCAATTGTGATCTCAGCAGAGGGTCTCAGGTATCGCATTTGCGATGCCTGGGTCGCAATTGCGAAGTAGTACCTTGGCTAGATAGATTCGTATTTGCGACGTTGTTGTCGCAGTTATGAGGGAAGAAGGCTTCGCAATTGTGAAGCCCATGTCGTATTTACGACTTCCCGCATAGTTTGTCAGTGGCGCAATTGCGAGGCATTTTTTGCTATTGCAAGGGTTCGCAATTGCGAACCTAGTGTCACAATTGCGACATCTGTAACTGAACAAAAGGTTGGAAAGTCGGGATTTCATCTCATTTTCTCTCATATTAGAACCCTAGACCCGGAATGAGCCGATTTGGAGAGGGGATTTTCATCTACAATCATTGGGTAAGTCATTCTAATTAGTGTCCAACTATATTTCATGACTATATCTTAGATTTAACATCAAATTTATGACAATCAAGGAGGAAATTTGGGGGAATTTTGTCCAAGTTTTGCAAAATAAAAATTTGGATTTTGAGCATCCATTTGGACTCGGATTTAAAAACAAAATACATATATGGACTCTGTGGTTATGAGTAGTCGGAATCTATCCTTAGACCCAGGTTTTGACCAGGCGAGCCCGGGGTTGACTTTTGTTGACCTTTGGAAAATTGTGTAAAGATCATAGTTTTATCTACCATAATTGGTTTTCCTTGCATTGTTTGATGATATTAAGTCATTTTTTGTTAGATTTGAGCCATATGGAGGTGAAGTTTAGGGGGAAAACTATTTTTGAGGGTTAATTTGACCTAGTTGAGGTAAGTATATTATCTAACTTTGTGTGGAGGAACTACCGCTTAGGATTTGGGTTGATTGTGTTATTTGTATTATGTGGAAGACGTATATACGGGGTGATGAGTGTGTACACGGGATATATGTGATATTTTGACCGATTTAGACTTTTAGACTTCTTCAATGAATTTAATTTAATTTGTCATAACATGCTATATCTTTCATTGTATAATTTACTCTCACATGATCTATTTGATGTTGTTAGCACTTGTTCTATCGTTTATTGTTATGTTGCTCTTACATGCTTTAGTTGAAGTTATTACCTTTCTTATTGTCTTGTTACCTCTCTTATTGTTGAATTAATCTTACTTGAAGTTGTAATTTCGTGGGAATATCTCCTTGTTGGGTTATTAATGTTGAATTTGCGGAAGCTATTATCACATTGAGGTTGAAGTTGTTGATTGTTGAGATATCCTTCCTTGTTGAGTATTTCTCAATTGATTTTGTTATTATTGAGATTCTTGTTCACATTGTGATTGAGCCATGAGCTATATATTGTGGTAACATTGGTATTGTTGATTTTGGCAAGTTGTGGCATATGGGCACATGTGATGCGAGTTGTTATTGTGTTGTGATATTGATGCGCCTGTGGAGGTATAAGGATAGGGGTTGATGTGCATGTGGCGATATAAGGTGGGATTTATGTGCGTGTTTCTAGTAAGGGAATTACTTGAAGCCACGTGCGGTGACATAAAGGGGCTAAAGTGCGTGTAGCTGTTTGGGGGAAAATATTTTCGAAAATATCTAAATGTAAGGCTCACGTGGCGATATAAGAAAAGATTGTGATTGAGATTGTGAAATGTGAATATGAGGCATGGTACCTTCATTGTGATTCTTGTTGTACATTCCATGTTAATAAGGCTTGTTGATTGAAAAGTTCTTGTTGTTTTCTTCATTGTCTTACTTGTATTTGTCCATATTTGATTACTTGTTTTTCTCATCATGTGTTCACTTCTTGTTGCCTTTCTTATCTTAAATACTGTTATTAGTCCACATTATTGTACTGCTTTGTTATCATTTATTTCCTCATTTTCTGTTATTGGTCTATATTATACTCAGTTCAATTTATCTTGTCCTAGTAGGTATCTTGACCTGGTCTCGTTACTACTCTACCGATGTTAGGCTTGATACTTACTGAGTACCATTGTGGTGTACTCATGCTACGTTTCTGCATATGTTTGTGCAGATCTAGGCACATCTGCTCGTGCTGGACGCCAGTGATTGTTCAAATATTTCCGGAGACATCAAGGTATACCTGTTCTACCTTCGCAAGCCTCGGAGTCACCTTCTGTTATTTCCTTATTATTGTTATTCCTATTTTCAGACAGTGTTGTATTAGAGATTTTCTTACCTTTCTGTAGAGCTTATGACCCAGTCTCACAGGATTTTGGGAATATTGTATTGTGATTCTGCATTGAAGTTATTTTGAGACTTATCAACTTTATTTCATGTTTTTAGTCGTTAATTATTTCATATCTTCGTGTATGTTAAGCTTACCTAATCTTAAAGACTATGTGCCATCACAACTACTTGAGGTGGGATTCTGGAGTCGTGACAAAATGATGGTATGATTATGGTGGATGAACATGAAGACTAGAATAGGTATGTGTAATTGAAAGATTCAAGGTTCAACACAAGTCAATCAAAGTAGTAAGACAAACAGAACCTAGTGGGGAATAATAAGCAGAGGGTATATGTAGCACATAAAGGGTATATAACAGATAAAGTATGTATAACATACAAAGGATATGTAGCAAACAAAGGATATGTATCAATTAATCCAACTTAAGCAAGCTGCAAGATTGTATGTACAATGACCTAGGAATTCTAAGAGTAGATTTACCCAGATTCGGACATGAGGTAAGGATAACTACAAGATGATATGTAGTTAACCTCGTATGCCAATCTCTGAACTAATGAGTTTTGAAAGAAGGTCCGGAGGGGTGAAAATACAATCTTCGCATGACTTGTGTATGATTGTATACGACCAAAACTCGATAGAAAAGTGATTACAATTTAATAAGTCGTAGCATAGGCATGTGTGAAAGAATATATAACATAGGCATGTGTAAAAGAATATACAACATATGCATGTGTAAGGAATATACAACATAGGCACAACATATGCATGTGTAAGGCATATACAACATAGGCACGTGAAAGAATATACATCTTGAAACATGTGACAAAGAATATAAAACTTGAAGCATGTGAAAAAGAATATACAACTTGAAACATGCAACATGAAAAAACAGAAATTATGATATTGGAGAACATGTAATCCCTCAAGCGGTTGATCAAGTTTGATGTTGTTAGAACCTAAATTTTTCTGGCAGAGTCCCCATGTTGTTGCACCCTATTTTGCACGAGTCAAAACAAACTAAAACTTATAATACTCTACGAGATTAATTGGAGTTTAGAGTCATCACCTAGTCTATAAGGTACAATAGGACACCTATACCATATTATGTAATGTATACTTTAATTATGGTCAGCGAAACCTTCGAGATTTCAGGTAAGGGTTCACATTATCTCGAGGGAAAAGGGTTAGGCATCCCTCAAGATCCACAAAATATAATTCCGGTGGACTCGATCAAATAAAGGAGGGATTAAGTAAAGAATGATTAGTTATCCTTCGTTATCTTTATAAAAATATGAACGAATGAGTGGTCAATTATGTGACAAGCAAATAATTAAAGATATAAATATTTATGTGTATGTGTAGTAATAAATAAATAAACAAGTGTAAAAAAGAATTACTATATTTTAGAAATTAGTGGGTAAGATGTAAGGAATCAACATATGAGATAACTCGATTTTTTGAGAAAAAGAATGGGTTAAATAAATAAGGAAATGAATAATGTGTAAAGATATTTTTTCAAAAAATGAATGAATAAATAAAACAAAGGAAGAATATTATGAAAGAGATCACAAGAACATGTATTTAGTCGAAGGTATCTTCGAATTGGTTTTTTCAAGAATTTCGATCAGTGATACTAGAAAGACAATACGGAAGTAAAGTAAACGATATTTTAAAATAATTACTATGACACTAATAAACTAAGTTAAGAAATTTTAAGAGTATGTACTTTATTAAAAGAAAAAATTTATTTTTATGATGAGTGCAACAAGTAAAATTCATAGAACATGTATCTAAAATTTAGGTGTGAACGTGTAAGAAAGATATTGTTACGACCCGACCGGTCATTTTGAGAATTAGCATCCCGTTGGGCGGCTTTCGGTCTCGAGCAACTTCATATTATGTGTTATGGCTTGCGTGTGTGGCCGAGTTCGGTTTTCGGATGATTGTGGGTTAATTTGGAAGAAGGATTCTTGTTTTTGAAGTTTAAGCGGTAAGAGTTGACCGGAATTTGACTTTTGTGTAGACGAATCAGAAATAACATTTTGATGATTCCAATAGCTTTTTATGGTGATTTTGGACTTAGGCGTGCATCCATATTTGGATTTGAAGGTCCGTAGGGTAATTTGAAGCATTTTGGCGAAAATTAAAAAATTAAAGTTTTGGAAGGTTGAGAGGTTTGACCGAGAGTTGACTTTCGTGATATCAGGGTCAGAATGGGATTTTGAGAGTTGGATTAGCTCCGTTATGTGATTTGGAACTTACATGCAAAATTTGGCGTCATTCCGGGTTGATTTGATATGTTTTGGCGCGAGTTTTAGAAGTTAGAAGATTTAAAACTTTATAAGTTCGATTCGTGGTACGTTTGTAGTTTCGACGTTGTTTGATATGATTTGAGGCCTCGAGCAGGTCCGCATTATGTTATGGAACTTGTTTCCATGTTTCGACGGGGTCCCGAGGGTCTCGGGTGTGTTTCGGATGGGCTACGAGCCATTTTATTAGTCTTTTGAGTTGCTGGTTTTTGGTGTTGTTGTTGCTCTTCGCGATCGCGAAGATGAAGACGCGATCGCATAAGGTTTCTTGGAGCTCAGGAATTTTGTTCATCGCAAACCCGATTATGGTCATGCGTTCAAGAAGCTTATGCAGTCAGATGTCCGCGTTCGCATAGTGGAGCTGGGCGCTGGTGGTCATTTCTTCATCGCATTCGCGAGTCTCTTTGTGCGTTCGCGTAGTTTGATGTATTTATTCATCGCGTTCGCGATGTATTTGATGCAAACACGAAGCATTATTTGTGCTGGGCAACATTTAGTTGTTCGCGATCGCGAAGAATGTTCCGCGATCGCGTAAGAGGAATTACTCGGGCAGATTATAAGAACTCTATTTCGAAGGTTTGGCCATTTTTATCACATTTTGAGTTGTAGACCTCGGATTAGAGTGATTGTTTGTGGTTGTTTTCAAGAAAATCTTTTTGGTAAGTGTTCTTCACTCGGACTTAATTATACTTCATGATTTCATCTTTATTTTTATCATTAAATTAGTGTTTTGAGTTGAGAAAAAATGAAAATATTTGAAGATATCTTTCAAAATGTAAAATGAGGATTTGAAGGGTGATTCGATATCGAAATTTGGTAATTCTTGTATGGTTAAACTCCTCATCGAATGGGTATTTGGGTTTTGCGAATTTTATTGGGTTCCCAGGTGCGGGTCCGGGGGTTGACTTTTTAGTTTTTGTTAAAGATTGAAGCTTTATTATCCAGAATTATTTTCTATGAGTTTTATTTATGAATTGAAAATATTTTGGCTAGATTTGAGCCGTCCGGAGGTTGATTCACTCGAGAAGGTCATTTTAGAGTATCGGTCTAGTTTCTTTGAGGTAAGTATCTTGCCTAACATTATGTGGGAGAACTACCCCTTAGGATTCAAGTCATTTGTGCTAATTGTGTCATGTGAAGGCCATGTACGCGAGGTGGCGAGTAAGTGCCCGAGCTTATTTGTGGAAATTTGACGGTTTAGAGCTCTTAAGTTCTTATGTCCATTAAATATAAAGTTGTTGTGTCATGTTAAATTACACATTTACTTAATTCACCCTTACGTGTCTTATTTGAAATTAATTGCTTCATGTTCTACCCTTATTGCTGATTAAACTCTTATGTGCCTTAACTGAAGTTTTTGCCTCTTTTATTGCCATGCTATCCTTTCCATAATTTTTTATCCTTGATTGAAATTATCATTATCTTTTCTGTAATTGTCTATCATTAGTTGAAGTTATTATTATCTCACCCATAATTTGCTTATCCTTAATTGAATTTGTTATATATTTTCCGCAATTGCTCATCCCTAAACGATGTTTTGTCATCCCTTATCGTTGTTGACTTATCCTTATTTGGAATCATTGATTCATGTTATCCCTCTTATCGTTGAATTGTACTTTTGTGGAATCATTGCTACACATTATATCTTTCTTGTTGAGCTGTTCTTGTTTAGACCATTATTACCTGTCGTGTCTTTCTTTGTGAGCTCGTTATTCTGTTTCTTTGTGTTTTGAAGTTACTGAGTTGATTTACTTGTCGTATTCTTGTATTATTGTCGTTGTTGCTGTTGTATTCAGTATTTGTGAGCCGAGGGTTATGCGTGGTTGTGGTATTGAAAGTGTTTTGAGGAAATGTTATGGCATATGGGCTATTTTAAATTTTTATAATGATAAATTATTATTTTTAATCATTTTAGTGCATAAATAATATCTTTATTTATTTATTAAGTATTTTTATAAATTATTTTTGGATAAATTTCGTGTATTTAAATAGAAGCCCAATTTTAAGTCCAATTTTCAGACCAAAATCGGCCAAATAACCTCAGCAGCCCAACCAAACGATCCATTACCTTTTGACCTGCACAGTTTCCTATTCAATCTCGGTCGTTGATCTCAAATGATCAACGACCCATAATAAATCCTTACCTCCCCTAATATCCCCATAACCCCAAACCCTAAAGACAAATCCCTCACCCCGCCGCCTCTGTATTCTCTCATCTCCCCTTCTCCCTCCTTCAGAAACCCTAGCCGCCTCCCCAATCTTCTCCAAATCCGAGCAAATCATGGATTCCTTTTGTGATTTATTTACTTTTTACGCGTTACCTCATTGTTACTTGCAAGACTATGGTGTTACTTAGTACTTGCCTAAACTTGGCAAGTACCATCTCTCAGATTCATGCCTGTTCAACTTCAATCGTTAAGATCTGGTCAATATCTCATCCATATACACAGAAGAATAGTTGATTTTTCATACCAGTAAACGGATTTTCAAACATTGAACCCTAATTAGGGTTTGAATTTCGATTGTTTTCCTTTACTGGTTGCTTTATGATTGCATGTATATTTTTCCTTTTTTGTTTATGTTTGATTGACTTCTTTCCTTATTTAGTCATCTGATTTAACTACTATATAAACTCCTCCCCTAAATCCCCTTAAACAGATCTTAATCACTGTTATTCTCTCACTCCCACTCATTCCACCGCTCTAACATTTGAGACTTTGGCCGACTGAAAGCCAAGGCCACCGAAATTCTATTATTCAACCTCTCTTAGTGTGAGCACTGCCCTGGGTTCATTTAAAACCCTTGGGAACTCTGACGCATTGAGAAATTTGGGGTTTTGCTATTTTCTCTGTGTTACTGATAGGCAAGCTGTTGGTTCTTAATCTCTGCCTTATTAGCTCGCTAATTCAGCAAATTGGTGAGTAATAGGACTCTGGCAATATATTCTCTTTTATTGGTGTTCATGACATTCTGATTTTGTGAATTAATACGATATTGTTTGCCTCTGTTCATGTTCATGTTCGTATTTGATTTCATTATCCTTGCCCCTGTTCTTCTAAACCTACTTGAATTCTGGGTTTTATGCTTGTTATATGTGCGCAATTGAATAGTTTATGATTATTCTCAGCTTGTTATGCTACTCTGATTACTAGCTGCTCTTCAAAAGCCTTTCCTCATGCATTACCTTAGGTTTCTGCATTTAATAATGATGTTATCTCCTGCCCAGAACTTGTCTGAGTGAATTTCTTTACAATGAATCCCTCATGCATGTTATACTACTCTTCTTCTTACATGAACCTTATGTGTCCATTATTGTCTTAATGTTTTAGCCTAATTTATTGCTACTTTGGTATTTGGTCAATCTTACGTTCTTCAGTATTGCCAGGTTTCTAGTTAAACCCCAATACACTTGTTTTTACTATTATGACTGGCTTAAGTTCTAAAGTTTGTCTATCCTATGACCTTAAGATTGACATATCTTCCTACCATGATCCTTGGACTCAGAAACCTTTGTGATTAACATTCTTATCAAGTGTTATAAACCATGCCTACTTGCTTGTTTACTTGCCATTCTCTGACTATAACTTTGTAGGACCTTCATGCCTTAATCTCCTAGTTTTTAGTCTCTTTTAGGCCTATTTGTGCTTTTCTATAATCATGTTGTTCTGAAAACTAAGCATGTATGCTTGCCATGTTGATCTAAGTGATATGCCTCCTCAATTCTACTAATGTTGCACATATTGCTTGTTACAACCCAACTTCGCGTACCTTAGATCATGCCGTAAGTTAGTCGACGTAAATCCAA
>AWOL01S0010629.1:28549-38787 GCA_000715115.1 Nicotiana otophora | reverse complement strand
CTTCTCTCTCTAAAATGCTCTTACCTCTCTCTAAAACCCTCAGAAAATACCCCAAAATAAGCCCCAAAGCCTATTTATCAAAATGGGGTCGGGTTATGAAAATAGAAAACTTAACCCTCCGAAAGCAGGTCTGCGGTCGCATAATGGACCGCAGAATGGGTATGTGGGCCGCAAAATTGATCGCAAAATCGGTGCCCAGAACTGGGCTCTTCTGGTCCATTCTGCGACCAGTTTGCGGTCGCAGAAGCAGTTTTGCGATCGCGTAATTGGTCGCAGAATTGCATAATTGGAAACTAGACACATAGACCTTTCTTTTGATAGGTAACAAACCATATAACTCTTCATATCAAGAGAGGTATGCTCGTTTGAAGTTAGGTATTGTACTAACTCACTTGAAATTTTAGTCTATTATGAAATTTCCAATTTCAACATTCGATGCCGAAACCTATCGAATCAAGTACGATTGACCTTAAATTTTGCACATAAGTCATAAGTGACATAACGGACCTATTCAAATTTCTAGAATCGGATTCCGACCTCGTTATCAAAAATTCAACCTTCGATCGAACTTTTCGAAAATCGTCTATTTTTCCAACTTTCGCCAAAATGCGTCGAATTATCCTACGGACTTTCAAATCCAAATCCGAATACGCACCTAAGTCCGAAATCACCATACAAAGCTATAGACATCATCAAAATTCTATTCCGAGGTCGTTTGCTCAAAAGTCAACTCTTTGGTAAACTCTTTCCATTTAAGCTTCAAAATGAGAATTTCTCTTTCAATTAAATTCTAAATCTTCCGAAAATCAAACTCGGCCACATCCGCGGGTCATAATACATATTATGAAGTTACTCGAGATCTTAAGTCGTTGAACAGGCACTGNAATCTTCCCACAAACCTTATTGGTACAAGCATATATACATAATACTTTTACACCCAAGAATCATACTCCCAATCACCAATCTTTTACCCCAAACTCAAAATTGAAGACTAGGGGTTGAATCTTACCTTANGTCATAAGTGACATAACGGACCTATTCAAATTTCTAGAATCGGATTCCGACCTCGTTATCAAAAATTCAACCTTCGATCGAACTTTTCGAAAATCGTCTATTTTTCCAACTTTCGCCAAAATGCGTCGAATTATCCTACGGACTTTCAAATCCAAATCCGAATACGCACCTAAGTCCGAAATCACCATACAAAGCTATAGACATCATCAAAATTCTATTCCGAGGTCGTTTGCTCAAAAGTCAACTCTTTGGTAAACTCTTTCCATTTAAGCTTCAAAATGAGAATTTCTCTTTCAATTAAATTCTAAATCTTCCGAAAATCAAACTCGGCCACATCCGCGGGTCATAATACATATTATGAAGTTACTCGAGATCTTAAGTCGTTGAACAGGCACTGCGCCCAGACAATATCAATAGCCAACAAATACAACAGTGAAATGCCACCCTTATAACCACATAATATCAACGGTGAAATGCCATCCTTATCTCCCCAAAATAACAACTCACACAACACAACAATTTACACGGAAAATTATCACAACATAACAAAAATCAATTCATATTAGAATTTGCCCAATGGCCACAACCAAATTTCAAAGCTACAATCAAGTCAATTAATTTCACAGCAAATAGCCAAATGATCCACACAATGTGTACAACACCCAAAAACAATCAATAGAGATAGAAATTACTCAACATAAAGCAAAGTCTTCATAAAAAGATCAAATTTTCAATAATTATATAAACACCTCTTCTTAAGCTCATTTAATTAATTATTTGCAGAGGGGAAAAAAAATTCCAATAATTATCAAGCCAGCAAATTCACGAAATTTAATAAATAATCAAATAACAATCATATCACATTATCATATAACAACATAGTCAACAACAAGGGTTTAGGCACAACAAGTAGATGATTAAATATATGCCAACAATTATCCAATTTACTACACAACATGCTCAGGACTTTAACTCAATAAAATTTACACATATAAACCAAGTACGTACTCGTCACCTCGCATACATGATTTTCAATTACCCAAGTTACATAAGACTCAATGCCTAAGGGGAATTTTCCCCACTCGAGGTTAAGCAAAACACTTACCTTTTTAAAGTTAGGCATATATTCCAAAATAGCCTTCTTGCTTGAAATGACCTCCGTACAGCTCAAATCTATCCAAATTAATTGTATAACTTCATTAAAATTCGTCGAAAACAATTCCGGATAATAATACATCAACTTAAAAATTTATTCCCAAAGAGACAACAAAAGTCAACGCGGGACCCGCCTCTCGGAACCCGACATAATTTTCATGAAATCCGAACACCCATTCCGATACGAGTTCAGCCATACCAATTTTATCGAATTCCAATAACAACTCGACTTCCAAATCTTAAATTTTCGTTTTTGGAAGATTTTACAAAAATCTTGATTTTTCCTCTATTAAATTCGAATTAAATGATGGATTCAAAGACGTAATCATGAAAATTAATCAAAACTGGATAGAAATCACTTATCCCAAACACCCACGCAAGAATCTCTCCAAAAATCGCCTTCTACTGAGCTCCAAATTAGATTTTGCGTTATGAACTCAAACCCCCGTTTTTGGGACTTTTAATTCTGCCCAGGTAGGCCTTCTTTGCGTTCACGACCATTGCTTCGCGTTCGCGAAGCACAAAACAATTTGCTGCCCAGATTCCTTCTTCGCGTTCACGATACCCTCATCGCGTTCGCGATGCCTTCCGACTTCTTCCTTTCGCGTTTGTGAGACACGAGTTGTGTTCGCGAAGGCTTAACGCTAGGCAGGCCCCCAACTCCCCTTTCCTCTTCGCGTTCGCGAACTCCTCGTCGCGTTCACGATGACCAGCTGACCAACTCCTTCGCGTTCGCGTTCGCCAAACGATCACCCTCAAATTCCTCTTCGCGAACGCGGGACTCCTTTCGCATTCGTGAAGAAGGAAACCAGATGATAGAAAATAGCAGTCCAAACAGCTCCAATTTGGTCTGAAACCACCCCGAAACACACCCGAGCCCCTCAGGACCCCGTCCAATCATACCAACTAGTCCCATAACATATCACGGACTCGCTCGAGGTTTCAAATCACATCAAATAATGCCGAAAATACAAATCGCACCACGAATCGAACTGATGAACTTTCAAAACTTCCAACTTCTAAAACTCGTGCCGAAACCTATCAAACCAACCCGGAATGACGTCAAATTTTGTAGGCAAATCCCAAATAACATAACGGAGTTGTTCCAACTCTCGGAATCGCATTCCGACTTTGATATCAAAAAGTCAACCCCCCAGTCAAACTTCCCAAAAATTTGACTTTCGCCATTTCAAGCCTAAATTGGCTACAGACCTCAGATTCACAGTCCGGACATGCTTCTAAGTCCAAAATCACCCAACGGAGCTAACGAAACTGTCGGAACTCCATTCTGGAGTCGTCTTTACACAATTCCGACTATGGTCGAAATCCTAAGACTTAAGCTTCAGTCTTAGGGACTAAGTGTCCCAAATTATTCCAAATTGTCTGTAAATCAAACTCGACCACACACGCGGGTCATAATACATATTGTGAGGTTGCTTGAAACCTTAAGTCACTGAACGGGGCATAAATTCTTAAAATGATAAGTCGGGTCGTTACATTACCCGATCTAAACAAGTTTTAGCTAGAAAAAATATAAATTCCACCTTAAAAGACTCACAATCTATTATTAGTGCCTTCAACCAAGGGATTTAGTTATACCCTTTTTATCTTTTCTCTCATCTCTCCCCTCTTCTCTCCAGATCGAACTTATATTTAGGGATTTTTGTTTGATAATTATTTTGGTTTTGGTTTTATGTTTTGGCGGGTGTTTTTTTTAATTAAACTGTCTCCTTTTATTAAAACTGGGCAAAGAGTAAAGTTGAGGGGTTAAAGCCCCTGGTTACATCTGAGAGTTGACGCCCAACTATGGCATGAAATTATGTTTTCAAATAGACTGAACATGATGGAACAATTCCTGAATCCTTAGCAGCTCATAAAGCTTTATCCAGTTCTAATGTAAGGTTGCACGTCGAGTGCAACAAAATTTTCAGCTTGCACATTAATGACANTTAGCAACTCATAAAGCTTTATCCAGTTCTAATGTAAGGTTGCACGTCGAGTGCAACAAAATTTTCAGCTTGCACATTAATGACATTTTGTGTTACATCAATAAGATGTTCAATGATTCTGTATTGCTTGCAATTGACGTCATTTTTTGTCTAATACATTTGCATCTTTCTTTGATCGATCACGTTTCAGTATTATTCATTAGCACAATCTAAAAGAAAACTTCTACTGAATCTAAACTTCATTGCATATTTATATTCAAACTAAACACATAAAATCTCTATCTTTAAGAACAATATATGGTACATCAACATACAAATTAAAAATAAATTTCATACAAATTTAATGCAAATTTGAATATCAACAACAACATACATAGTAAAAACAAATTTTATACAACTAATTATATATTATACAACTTATTTACAACTTATCTATAACTTTCATATATTATTTCTACCCAGTTATATACAACTAAAATATCATACAACTTAAATACAAATTTTATACAAATCTTATACAATATATCTTTTATATATATTTTGTATCTGATTGGTATATATTTTATCTGTGGTGTGTGCTTCTTCCTCTCTAAAATTCCAATCAAAACTTACTCTCTTAATATAATTTTGATATATATCAACAACTTTATGTAAAAAGATAGTATTGATAACTTAAATATAAATTTTATACAATGATTCATACATTATACAACTATTTTTCAACTTTCATATAACATTCAAATAAAAATAAATATATAACTACAACAGAATACAATTTACATATAATTATAATACAACTTTACTACAATTTCGTAAGTACATTATATGTCATGTGTTATTCTTCTTCTCCTTCTTCGAGTTTCAATATGAAATTCAGCCAAAATCAAGTCTAATCTTCACCAAAACACCCTCAAAATTGAGATATAAACTCTAAACAATATTCCCAATTGTTTGCAATAACACCCAATCCAAACAAATAAAACCCAAATTCGATTTCAAAGCTTCAAAGCTTTTTAATTACTGTCAATGGTGGAGAGTCAAACACCTTCAAAATTTATTGATTGACAATTTCAATTTGAACACCAATTGTGCAGCATGAAAAGAAATTGCTAAGTCAAAACGATTAAAATCCATTGATGAATTCCATTAAAACTCTATATAACAAGAAATCATAAAAAACAAAGAATGAGAGTATAGATACGTAGAGAGAGAGAGAGAGAGAGAGAGAGAGAGAGAGAGAGAGAGAGACGGTGAGAGAGAGACGAAGAGAGAGAGTGAACAAGTATAAAGGGATAAGGAAATAACTGATATTCCTTATTCAATTCCTAATATAAAGGGATAAGGATAACTGAAATAACTAATACTCATTTAAAACTTATTTGTATATAATTAAAAAATTATATATGACCATGTAATTAAATTGAAACTTGAGTAGGGAAGGTAATAAGGTTTCAAATAGTGTATAGGAAAGTAAAAATCCCAAAATTAAAAATAAATTGAGATTCTGTTATTTTTTTAATAAATTTCAGATTTCAAAAATTAGTCATATGGACTAATTTCCATAATATAAATTTAGTAGTTATATTCTTTTATGAACTATAATTATTTTATTATCCCAATTGCTTGAAATGTTAATTTTTTTAAACTTAAATTTATTTGTTAATTTATTTAACATGCTTGAAATCTTAATTTGTTTAACATTAAATTTATTTGTTAATTTGTTTAACATGCTTTAAAGTGTTAATTTGCTTAACCTTATATTTATTTGCTAATTTGTTTAACATACTTTAAAGTGTTAATTTGTTAGCCTTATATTTATTTGTTAATTTGTTTAACATGCTTGCAATGTTAAATTGTTTAACATTAAATTTATTTGTTTTATATGTTTGAAATGTTAATTTGTTTTAACATTGCTTTGGTTAATTAGTTTAACACATGCTTTATGTTAATTTGTTGAGCATGAAATCAAATATTAATTAGTTTAATATTAATATTACCTGTTAATTTATTTAACATGTATGATATGTTAATTAGTTTAACATTAAAGTAAATATTATGTAAATTTGTATAGCATGTAATAAATGTTAATTAGTTTGACATTAATTTTATCTGCATGCTAATATAAGTTATTTGTTAACTTATGATCTACATGAGATTGTAATATCATGATAGATAATTATGTTGTATTAAACATGATTAAGACACTTAGCTAGATAATTGAATAGGTTAATTTTCATAATATATAATTCTTGAACGATGATTAGAAACATAGTGAACTTTCGACTCCATGATTAATATATGTATTTATTAACTTAATCAATTGATTCTTAGTGTCATAATATGTATTTATGTTGAACATCGTGCCTTGCATTATTTTTTATTTGTACATGATCCTCATAATATTTTTTTATTTTGTTAAAGAATGACTACTGCTTCGAAAAACATTGTTGCTCAGCTCAACAAAGGGTTGAAACTCAATGGTGACAACTATGAAACCTGGAGCTTGAAAGTCCAGTATGTGCTAGAGGAGAAAGAGGCTTTGGAGGCCATTAACGATGTCATGAATGAGCTTGAGGAAGGCAACACTGCTCAGCAAAGGTGTGAGCGTGAAGCCTATAACAGTTGGAAGAAAAAGAACTCCATTGCTTGCATTACGTTGTTGAGCACCTTGGATGATGACATCCTAAGGGAGTTTACGGATCACCAAAGAGCTATGGATCATTAGAATGCTTTGAGGAAATGGTTTGGTATCTGTTTCACTGCAAGGCTGCGATCCTTAACGATCAAATTTGATTCATATAAGAGACGCCCAGAACATTCAATGAAAATACACCTGAGACAAATGACAAATATTATTGGGGGGTTGAAAGATGTTGATCATGTGTTGACTGATGAACAACAAATTCAAGTTGTCATACGCTCTTTACCTAGTTCTTGGGATCATATGAAAATGTGTTTGACCCATAATGAGCGAATCACAACTCTGGAAGATGTCCAGAGGCATCTTGAGTTAGAGGAGGAACGACTTGAGGCTGCAAAGCCAATAGCTGAATTGCACATGGCAACAACCTCCAAAACCAAGAGTGATTTAAAGAAAAGGAACTGGGGAAAGAAGAGAGGGCCACCTCAAGCTCAGCCAGCTCAGCCTGCTAAAAGGGAAAAGACTGAAAAAGGCAAGAACAAGCGTCCCAAACGTGTCAAAATTGCTAAAGTGAAATGCTATAATTATGACAAAAGGGTCATTATGCCAAAGATTCTCTAAGCCGCCTAAAAAGGTATTTCATGATGCTCGAATTAGTGAACTTTGTATTTCTAGTTCTATTTTTCTAACTGAATCTAATCCTTTGTGGATTGTAGACTCAGGAGCAACGAACCACATAGCCTGGGAACGCACTACCTTTGTTGAATTTCGGCGAGTTCCACGTGGAGTAAAGTGGATATATGTGGGCAACAACAATAAAGTTGTTGTTGAAGGGATTGGTACATGCAAGTTAGTCCTGCATGGTGGTCGAGACCTAATACTACAAGATGTTCTCTTTGCACCAACAATTCGCCAGAATGTTATTTCAGTTTCAGTTTTGCTTAAGCTAGGATATGACTTGTTTTGTCATGAAAATTCTGCCAAGTTGACTTTTGGTCCAACTTTATTTGGTTTTGGTCATGTGACCGTGTAACGACCCGACCAGTCATTTTAAGTATTATAACCCAGTTTTCCTGTTTACTACTCAAGTTATGCTTTACAATTATTTTATGAATTACCGAGTTAGTTGGTTCGGGTCCGGAAGGATTTCAGAGTGAAATGAGACACTTAGTCACATAATTAAAAACTTAAGCTGAAAAAGTTGACCGGATATTGACTTATGTGTAAATGACCTCAGACTTTAATTCTAATGATTCCAATAACCCCGTATGGTAATTTTGGACTTAGGAGCGTGTCCGAAAAATTATTTGGAAGTCCGTAGTGGAATTAGGATTGAAATGGCGAAAGTTAAATTTTTGAAAAAAGTTTGACCGGGGGGTTAAATTTTTTATATTGGGGTCAGAATCCGATTCTGGAAATTTGAATAGGTCCGTTGTGTCATTTATGACTTGTGTGCAAAATTTGAGGTCAATCGGACGTGATTTGTAAGGTTCCGGCGTCGTTTGTGGAAATTGAAAGTTTCAAAGTTCATTAGTGTCAAGACCCAATTCCATTTTAGGCCGTGATGGCGTCCAGCGCTGTCGCCAGGCAAGCCAACAATGAGCAAACTATGTGATCTCTCCTTTTAAAAAGATTTTTCCAAGTAATTAAATTTTCGTTGAATTTAAAAGATTCAAGAAGCAATAGATTTAAAAATAAATAACACGAAAGCTAATAAGTGAAATCATGATCATGAAATAAAACCAAAACCAAGAGTCTACTAGTGTGTATGTGACAAGACCTAGTGTCACAAGAGTATGGGCTACTAGTAGAACATACAAAGATTTACTACTCCACTGTCTGAGATAAAATAGATAGAAAAATAACAACAGAAAGACTTCGGCTGCTGCAGAACGGCTCGAAAGGGCAGCTCACCGTGTAGTCTCGTACTAGGAGTCAAGCGTGCGCGCCAGACTGATATCCAGATGCACCTACCTCAGATGCTGCACATCAAGTGCATAAGTGTAGCGTGAGTACAATAACAACGTGTATCTAGTAAATGTCTAGTCTAACCTCGAAAAAGTAGTAACGAGGAGTCGACTTCGACACTTACTATGGCCAACAATATAAAATGTGAAGCTCTAATTAAACATGATATATAAAAATGAAAATAGAACTCAGAGCAGGAAGCAAATAAACAATTCCTTTTATCGCGAGTAGGAACCAAGTCATTTCCCTCATCTAACCATTTCACCTCTCAAGCCAATGAAACAATATTAAATATAGAAGGGCTTCCAATATATTTACGCATGAATTATGTCGTGGACGTACGACCCGATCCAAATATACATATACATATACTGTGCACCGCCGAGGGTTGAACGACACGAACCATAGATGTATCTATTAACCTGCCGAGGTGAACGACCCGCTCCCATGAGAGTAGTGGAAATTTACCCCACTCGCGGAATATACTTGCGACGCGGTTGAACATAGACTTTCTCAAGTATCATAATATCTCTCAATTCTTTCCAAAATAAGAAATTCAACTAGAAACGTCTAAAGTATTAAAATCCTCAACCTCAGCTTTATAGTATTGAAATCCTCTATCTCAGCTTTATACTAAACAATTAGTAAGCATAAACAAGCAGCGGTATCAACAAAGTATGTTGCGAACCTAAATCTACCCCGACATAAGCATGAATAGTAGTTACGCACGGACTCTCGTCACCTCGTACGTACATATCCCCCACAATTAGGAATAATTATTTATTTAAAGCACCTATGGGGTAAATTTCCTCTTACAAGGTTAGACAAGAGACTTATCTCTCGATCATAATTTCGCGTTATATCCTCAGTTTGGTGCCGAAAAATCCACAAATAGTCAAACGTTACATAATTTAATCAATAAATACTCAAAATTTCATAATTTATCTATTAGAGTAATTACCCAACACAAATTGGTAAAATTCCTAAAATTCACTCCTGGCCCACGTGCCCAGATTTCGAAAATTTTCGTAGGCCCATAACCTTAAGAACTCAACTATAAATTTTTTATCCCATTCCATAACCATTTTCATGGTTAAAATATCATTTTTATCAAAACCTAGGTTTTTCATCTAAACCCATAATTTTTACTAATTTACATATTAAAATCTACCCATAATCTAAGTATTTAACTCACAATAGGTAGAATTAACTTACCTCCAAGTTGCTAGGTGATTACCCCTCTCAAGAAGCTCCAAAATCGCCCCAAACAATGAAGAAAAAGAGTCAAAAATACTCAAACCCCGACTTAAATGAAGGTTATTTCTTCTGTGATTTTAGCACCTGCGGAGGTACGGCCGCTTCTGCAGTCCCGCATATGCGGAGAAATCCTCGCAGATGTGGTCTCCTCTAGTTGGGCCAAATTCCGCACTTGCGGACCATTTGCCCGCTTCTGCGGGTCTCGTGCCGCTTCTGTGGCTTGGTCGCTTCTACGTCGCCTCCCTCGCACTTGC
>AWOL01S0010629.1:0-18952 GCA_000715115.1 Nicotiana otophora | reverse complement strand
GGTTAATTCCCTCTTACAAGGTTAGAAAAGAGACTTACCTCGCCTCAAAGCCTACTTTCCGGTCCAAGATTATGCTCAAACTCTTGATTTGGTGCCGAACAATCCAAAACTAATCAAATAGTATATAAACTAATCAATACATGCTCAAAGGTTCGTATTCCAACTATTAAAGAGGCTACCCAACCCTGAATGTAAGATTTCTAAAATTTACCCCCGGGCCCATATGCCCAGATTCCGGAAATTTTCAAAGAATGTCATTACCCATAACCTCATAAACTCAAGTATGTGATTTTTACTAAATTCCATAACAAATTTCGTGGTTAAATCTCATTTTCTCAAAAACCTAGGTTTTCACCTAAACCCATGATTTTCACTAATTTACATGTTATAATCTACCCATGAACTAAGTATTAAACTCACATTGTGTGGAAATTACTTACCTCAAAGTGCTAGGTGAAATACCCTCTCTAAGAGCTCCAAGAATCGCCCAACAATGAAAGAAAATGAGCCAAAATAGTCTAAGTCCCGTTTTTAAAAGATGATTCTGCCCAGGGGAACTTATACGCGATCGCGGCCAAGCTCTCACGATCGCGGTGGCTAAATTAAAGAGCCTAGGAAAAAGGCTCTACGCGAACGCGAGAGGACCCATGCTAACGCGATGCACTGGGCTGCCTACTCCTTGCGAACGCGGGGCCCAACACGTGAACGCATAAGGCAACTGGGTTGCCCAGACCCAGGCTTCTATGCGAATATGGCCTGCTTAATGCGAACACGAAGGACAAAGGCCCAAGACTCCGCGAACGCGTCCCTGCCTATGCAAACGCGAAGGGAAAATCTCCAGTCCCCAAATCCTTCATCGCGAACGCGAGGGTCTGTCCGCGTTCGCGAAGAAGGAAACCAGAACTGAAAAATCTGGTGTTTTTTAACCTAATTCCAGGCGGTCTGAAATACACCCGAGCCCCTCGGGACCCCGTCCAACTACACCAACAAGTCTAAAAACATATTACGAACTTGCTCGAACGTTTGAAACACGTAAAACAACAACAAAACCAAGAATTACTCCCCAAAACCAAATTGAATCAAAATATGAACTCCAAGTTTCCAAATTGCTCCGAACGCGCCGAATCATACTTAGACTACTCGGAATGCCACCAAATTTTGCGTGCAAGTTTTAAATCACCAAACAGAACTATTCCCTATCTCGAAATTACGTTTGGACCTCAATATAACCAAAACCTATTCCAAACCATATTTAAATAACTTCAAAAACCTTCAAGGAACTGATTTCACTATTTGGCGCCAAAACGTTCCCGGATCATCCAAAACTCGATCCGAATATACGCCCAAGTCTAAAATCATCCTACAAACCTAATAGAACCATTAAATCCCGATTCTGAGGTCGTTCACTCAAAATGTTGACCGAAGTCAAACTTAGCCTTTTTGCCAACCTTAAGGAACCAAATGCTCTAATTTCAACTCGAACCCTTCCAAACCCCGAACTAACCATCCCTACAAGTCATAAAACAATAAAAGCATATACGGGGAGTCTTATTTAGGAGAACGAGGTTCTAGAAAGCAAAATGACAGGTCGAGTCGTTACAATTAGGCTTAAATTGTGGTATGATTCATGGTTTTAGCATTGTTTGATGTGATTTAAAGTCTCGAATAAGTTCGTATGATATTTTAGGACTTGTTGGTATATTTGGTTGAGGTCTCGGGGGCCTTGAGTGAGTTTCAGATGGTTAACGGATCGAATTCGGACTTAGAAGAAAATCTAAAAGTTTCTGCCATCTGATGTAATCGCACTTGCGGAAATTCCATCGCAGGTGCGAGCTCACAGAAGCGATCCTTCCATCGTAGATGCATCCAGGCATGGCTGGGGCTTCGATCGTAGAAGCGGCAGGTAGCCGCAAAAGCAGCCCGCACCTGCGGGCGTTTGATCGCAAAAGCGCAGGGGCGCCTGGTGAGGCAGCTTCGCAGAAGCGGGCAGCTCCTCGCAGAAACGTGTCTGCAGATATGGACTATGTTCTGCAGAAGCATGATTAGCCATAGAAGCGGGAACCGCAGAAGAGGCTTAGTGAGCCGCAGGTGCGAAAGCACTGGGCAATGTATAAAACAGAAGGGTCCGAGAAATTTTGTCATTTTTGACATTTCCAAAAGCGGGTGAGGCGATTTTTGAGCGAGAAATCACGGAAAAGCTTGAGATAAGTCACTTGTGATCATTTCTACTCCATAATATTGAATTATCATCGAATAATCCGACTAGATTATATGTTTTTGAGGTGTAAATTGGGGATTTGAACCTAGGGATTTGAAAATAAGATTGGAGGATTTGGAGGTCGAGTTGAGATCGGATTTTGGTAAAATTGGTATGGTTAGACTCGTGGTTGAATGGGCTTTCGGATTTTGTAACTTTTGTTGGGTTCCGAGATGTGGGCCCCACGGGCGATATTTGGGTGCAATTTCGGATTTTGTTGGAAAATCAATATTTGCATATGGAATTAATTCCTATAATTTGTATTGACTAATCGAATTATTTGTGACTAGATTCGAGGCGTTTGGAGACCGATTCGCGAGGCAAAGGCATTGCAGAATAAAGAATTACACGGTTTGAAGTAAGTAACATTTCTAAACTTGGTTCTAAGGGTATAAATCCCTTAATTTTGTGTTGTATGAATTGTTTGGAGATGACGCACATGCTAGGTGACGGGCGTGTGGGCGTGCATCATGAAAATTGTGACTTAAATCGATTCCATGGAGTTGCATAATTAAATAAATGTCATTTTTCTCATATCCTCCGCGTGTTAGAGAAATTGAGCTGAGACTCATGTTAAAGATCATGATTTGGCTACGCGTCAATATATTTTGGGACCCACATGGGTCATATTGCTATTGAATTATTTGTTTAAATGTATAATTTTGTACTCAGTCACATCTATTACTTGCATATCATATCTCAGTCTCTGTTGTCATTCATTGCTACCTCCTATTATCATGTCGGATTGATTTTTCATGTCATTGAGAGCCTGAGAGACTGGAGATTCTGAGTGATAGTTATGTTTATTTATTTATGCCTGGATCTGGCTATTATAGCGCTTTGGCTGAAGGAGCCCCTCTGGAGTCTGCACCCCCACAGTGAGCGTAGTTGATATATATATATATATGTATATCTTGGATGGATCTTCCCTAGGCATGGATCTTGCCATAGATATATATTAAGGGATGGATCTTCCCTGGGCATGAATCTTGACCGAAGCATTTATATTGAGGGATGGATTTTCCCTGGACATGGATCTTGTCTGAATCATTGATATTCAGGGATAGATCTTCCCCTGGGCTGGATTGGCCTTGTACAGTACTAAATGACTGATTGTCAGTTGATGGATATGCATATATATTTGGGATGGATCTTCCCTGGGATAGATTGGCTATATACAGTACTGAGTGATTGAGTATTTTAGATTGTGAGCGCATAGAGTTTTCACTAAGGTGCATCACATACAGTATGTACATTGGCATGTAGATACAGAGATGTCATATTCCTCGTATTGTACCGAATTAATTTATTTTTTTTTGTACTAAAAGCAAATGTTGAACTTGAAAGCATGCCTACAGTTTTTGTAATTTTATTATTTATACTAGAATGTACATGAGGAGCTCGTCACTACTTTTAACCCAGAGGTTAGTCTTGTTACTTATTGAGTTGGTTGTACTCATACTACACTCTGCACCTCTTGTGCAGATCCAGGTGCTTTCGGACACGACGACTGTTAGATCTCAGAGTGCTATCAGTTGGAGACTATCAAGGTAGTTGCCTGGAGTCCGCTGACCTTGTCTCTCTTTCCTCCAGTTATTGTACTGTTCTATACTTTCATACAGTGTTTTATCAGTCAGACTTTGTATTCTTATTAGATACTCATGTACTCAGTGACACCGAATTTTGGGAGTGTTTATATCTATATTGTGAGATTCCTTCCACTAAATTTAAATATTATGTTTTTTCTTTCAACTTAAAAAGAAATTGTAGTTTATTGAGGTTGTCGGCTTGCCTAGTATTGAGATAGGCGCCATTACGACAGGTTAGGATTTTGGATTGTGACAAGTTTGTATTAGAGCCTAGGTTACATAGGTCTCACGAGTCATGAGCAGGTTTAGTAGAGTCTTGCGGATCGGTACGGAGACATCTGTTCTTATCTTCGAGAGATTACCGAACCCTTAGGAAAATTTCACCTTCTTGCATTCTGTCGTGTGAATTTGTTGATTCCGGAAACTAATTTTCTGTTATTCTATTCTCTCACAGATGGTGAGGACACGTACTACCAGATCGGACGGTAATCCACCAGTTAGGGTCGCGAGAGGCCGGGGCCGTGGTAGAGGTCGGGGCCGAGGTAGAGGTCGAGGTTTCGCTCGTATAGCAGTTAGAGCAGCACCTATTGCACCACCAATTGCTCCAACTCAAGAGCAACTTCCAAATATAGTTGAGCCGGCGGGACCAGCTAAGGCACCAGTTGTGCCCATTGAGATTCCAGGCCTACAGGAGGCTTTGGCTCAGATATTGATAATTTGTACTGGATTTGCTCATACCCCTATTGCCCGTACTCCAGAGTAGGTAGTGCAGGGACTTCAGATACCTGGGGCACTACCAGCCCAGCCGGTTACAGCTGCTCAAGCCCCGGTAGTCCCTGTTATGGCAGATGATGAGCAGACGAGACTGGAGAGATTTGGGAGGCTTCGACCTCCATCATTTAGTGGTGCTGAGTCAGAGGATGCTCAAGGTTTTCTAGATAAGTTCCAGCGGATACTTCGGACAGCGGGTATTCTGGAGACCAGTGGGGTCTCGTTCACTACTTTTAAATTTTCTGGGGCTGCCTTCAGATGGTGAGAGGCATATGAGAGGCACAGGCCGGTCGGTGCAATACCACTTACATTGCAGGAATTCTCTATTCTCATTTTGGAGAAGTTCGTGTCGTAGTCTTGTAGGGAGGATCTGCGCAAACAGTTTGAGTAGCTTTGGCAGGATGGCATATCTGTGACCTAGTATGAGATAAGATTTTCTGAGTTGGCTCATCACGCAGTTTGGTTGGTTCCAACTGATAGGGAGAGGATTAGGAGGTTTATTGATGGCCTCATATATCAGCTGCGGTTGCTTATGAATAGGGAGAGGGTATCTGGTGCCACTTTTGACGAGGTGGTTGACATTTCTCGGTAGATAGAGGTGGTCTGTAGCCAGGAGCGTGGTGATAGGGAGGCCAAGAGTCCTCGAGGTTCGGGCGGTTCTGGTGGGGTACCTTCTGGAGGGCAGTCCTACCACAACAGGGGTCGTCCTTACAGACACACTTAGACGGGTCATCCAGTTCACCGTGGTGCATCATCCAACCATGGTTCATACAGTTCTCAGGGTCAGTCATATCTCAGTGTACTTCCAACCCAGAGTACACCATGTTCTCCTTCAGTTCAGGGATCATCTGTACTAGGTTCTTCTAGTAGTTATTCTGGTTCTCGAGGTTCTCCTCGAAACTTACCAGCCTTTTCAGAGAGGGGTTGCTTTGAGTGTGGAGACTTGGGCCACATAAAGAGATATTGTCCCCGCCTTATGCGAGGTCCAGTTCAGCAGAGGAGTCATGTTACGACTTCTGCACCAGTTGCTCCACCACCTGCCTAGCCAGCTCGGGGTGAGGCTCAGTCAGCTAGGGGTGACCCAAGAGGGGGAGGCCTATCAGGTGGCGGTCAGGCCGAATTCTATGCTTTTCCTGCTAGGCCAGATGTTGTTGTTTCAGATGCAGTGATCACATGTATTGTCTCAGTATGCCACATGAAAGCTTCTATATTATTCGACCTTGGTTCTACTTATTCGTGTGTATCATCGTACTTTACTCATTTTCTAAATATGCCCAGTGAGTCCTTAGTTTCACATGTTCATGTATCTTTACCGGTGGGTGATACTATTACTGTAAACCGTGTGTATCGGTCATGTGTGGTAACTATTGGGGGACTGGAGACTAAAGTTGATCTCTTATTGCTTAGTATGGTTGATTTCTATGTAATCCTGGGTATGGATTGGTTGTCCCCATATCATTCTATTATAGACTGTCACGCAAAAACCGTGACGTTGGCAATGCCGGGGTTGCCAAAGGTCGAATGGAGAGGATCTCTAGATTATGTTCCCAGTAGGGTAATTTCTTATTTGAAGGCCCAACGTATGGTGGGGAAGGGGTGTTTGTCATATTTAGCCTTTGTGAGAGATGTTGATGCAGATACTCCTACAATTGATTCAGTACCGATAGTGCAAGACTTTTCGGATGTATTTCCTGCAGACCTGCCGGGTATGCCACCCGACAGGGATATTGATTTCGGCATTGACTTGGTGTCGGGCACACAACCCATTTCTATTCCTCCGTATCATATGGCACAAGCTGAATTGAAAGAATTGAAAGAGGAACTTCAGGAACTCCTTGATAAGTGGTTTATTAGGCCTAGTGTGTCACCTTGGGGTGCACCGGTTTTGTTTATGAAAAATAAAGATGGTACTATGCGGATGTACATTGATTACAGACAACTGACAGAGTTACAATCAAGAACAAATATCCTTTGACGTGTATTGATGATTTATTTGACCAACTTTAGGGAGCGAGGGTATTCTCAAAAATTGATTTGAGATCGGGGTATCACTAGTTGAAAATTCGGGATTCGGATATTCTAAAGATGGCATTCAGGACTTGTTATGGTCACTACGAATTTCTTGTGATGTCATTAGGGCTAACCAATGCCCCAACAGCATTTATGCACTTGATGAATAGTGTATTCTAGCCGTATCTTGACTCATTTGTGTGGTATTTATTGATGATATCCTGGTTTACTCACGTAGCCAGGAGGAACATGCACAACATTTGGGTATTGTAATACAGAGGCTGAGAGAGGAGAAACTTTATGCTAAATTTTCTAAGTGTGAGTTGTGTCTTAGTTTGGTGGCATTCTTGGGACACATAGCATCCAGTGAAGGAACTAAGGTGGACCCGAAGAAAATAGAGGCAGTTTAGAGCTGGCCTAGGCCATCTTCAGCTACTGAGATTCGAAGTTTTCTCGGCTTGGCCAATTATTATCGTCGCTTTGTGGAGGGTTTCTCATCTATTGCATCGCCTATGACTAAATTGACCCAGAAAGGTGCTTCGTTCCGATGGTCGGATGAATGTGAAGAGAGCTTTCAGAAGATGAAGATAGCTTTGACTACAACCCCAATATTGGTGTTGACTACAGGTTCAAGGTCTTATACGGTGTATTGTGACGCGTCTCGTATTGGTGTCGGTGCAGTGCTGATGCAGGATGGTAGGGTGATTGCCTATGCGCCTAGATATTTAAAGGTACATAAGAAGAATTATCCAGTCCACGACATTGAGTTAGCAACTATTGTTCATGCCTTGAAGATTTGCTGACATTATTTGTACGGTGTCCATTGTGAGGTTTATACTGATCACCGGAGTCTACAGCATCTATTTAAATAGAAGGATCTTAATTTGTGGTAGTGGAGGTGGTTGGAGTTGCTTAAATATTATGACATCACCATTCTCTATCATCCCGGAAAGGCCAATGTGGTGGCCGATGCCTTGAGTCGTAAGGCGGAGAGTTTGGGCAGCTTAGCATACTTACCGGTAGCAGAGAGGCCTTTAGCCTTGGATGTTCAGGCCTTGGCTAACCAGTTTGTTAGATTGGATGTTTCGGAGCTGAATCGAGTTTTGGCTTGTGTGGTTTCTCAGTCTTCTCTTTATGATCATATCAGAGAACGTCAGTATGATGACCCTCCTTTGATTGTCCTTAAGGACACGGTTCAGCACGGTGATGACAAGGAAGTCACTATTAGGGATGACGGCGTATTACGGATGTAGGACAGGCTATGTGTACCTAATGTAGATGGGTTGCGTGAGTTAATTCTCCAGGAAGCTCACAGTTTGCGGTACTCTATTCATCCAGGTGTCGCGAAGATGTATCAGGATTTGAGGCAACACTATTGGTGGATACGAATGAAGAAAGATATAGTTGGGTTTGTAGCTCGGTGTTTAAATTGTCAACAGGTAAAGTACGAGCATCAGAGACCGGGAGGATTGCTTCAGAGACTTGAAATTTCGGAGTGGAAATGGGAGCGTATTACCATAGATTTTGTAGTTAGGATTCCACGGACCTTGAGGAAGTTTGATGATGTTTGGGTGATTGTCCGCGAGATTATTCGCCCACACGGTGTGCCAGTGTCCATCATTTCAGATCGGGGCACGTAGTTTACATCACAATTTTGGAGAGCAATGCAGCGAAAATTAGGCACACAGGTTCAGTTGAGTATAGCATTTCACCCTCAGACGGACGGACAATCCGAGCGCACTATTTAAATATTGGAGGATATGCTACGTGCTTGTGTCATTGATTTTGGGGGTTCTTGGAATCAATTGCTGCCACTAGCAGAGTTTGCTTACAACAGCTACCAATCGAGCATTCAGATGGCTCCATATGAGGCTTTATATGGGAGACGGTGTTGGTCTCTGGTGGGTTGGTTTGAGCCGGGTGAGGCTAGGCTATTGGGTACCGACTTAGTTCAGGATACTTTGGAGAAGGTTAAATTGATTCAGGAACGGCTTCGCACGGCGCAGTCTAGAAAGAAGAGATATGCCGAAAGGAAGGTCCGTGATGTCGCTTACATGGTTGGGGAGAAGGTTCTGCTCAAGATTTCACCCATGAAGGGTGTCCTGAGGTTCTGGAAGAAGGTCAAGTTGAGCCCTCAGTATATTGGGCCTTTTGAGCTACTTAAGAAGATTGGAGAGGTGGCTTATGAACTTGCTTTGCCACCTAGTCTATCAAGTGTTCATCTAGTGTTTCATGTATCTATGCTCCGGAAGTATATCGGGGATCCTTCGCATGTATTGGATTTTAGTATAGTGCAGCTGGACGGTAATTTGACTTATGATGTGGAGCCGGTAGCTATTTTAGACCAGCAGGTTCGAAAGCTGAGGTCAAAGAACATAGCATCAGTGGAGGTATAATGGAAAGGCCAGTCAATCGGAGAAGCTACTTGGGAGATTGAGCAGGAGATGCGGAGCAAATATCCACACATATTTGAGACTTCAGGTATGATCCTAAACCCGTTTGAGGACGAACGTTTGTTTAAAAGGGAAAGAATGTAACGACCCGGCCAGTCGTTTGGGTATTATAACCTCGTTCCCCCATTTACTGCTCAAGTTATGCGTTATAGTTGTTTTATCACTTACCGAGTTAGTTGGTTCAGGTCCGTAAGGATTTCAGAGTGAAATGAGACACTTAGTCTCATAATTGAAAACTTAAGTTGGAAAAGTTGACCGGATGTTGACTTATATATAAATGACCTTGGACTTGAATTCTGATGATTCCAATAGCTCCGTATGGTGATTTTGGACTTAGGAGCGTGTCCGAAAAATTATTTGGAAGTCCGTAGTGGAATTAGGTTTGAAATAGCGAAAGTTGAACTTTTGAGAAGTTTGACCGGGGGGTTGACTTTTTGATATCGGGGTCGAAATTCGATTCTGGAAATTTGAATAGGTCTTTATGTCATTTATGACTTGTGTGCAAAATTTGGGTCAATCGGACGTGATTTGATAGGTTCCGGCGTCGTTTGTAGAAATTGGAAGTTTCAAAGTCCATTAGGCTTGAATTGGGGTATGATTCATGGTTTTAGCATTGTTTGATGTGATTTGAAGGCTCAACTAAGTTCGTATGATATTTTAGGACTTGTTGGTATATTTGGTTGAGGTCCCGGGGGCCTCGGGTGAGTTTCAGATAGTTAATGGATCGAATTCGGACTTAGAAGAAAATCTGAAAGTTTCTGCCATCTGATGCAATCCCACCGGCGGAAATTCCATCGCAAGTGCGAGCTTGCGGAATCAAGCCTTCCATCGCAGATGCGTTCAGGCGTGGCTGGGGCTTTGATCGCAGAAGCGGCCCCGCACCTGCGGGCGTTTGATCGCAGAAGTGCAAGGGCGCTTGGTGAGGCAGCTTCGTAGAAGCGGGCTGCTCCTCACAGAAGCGTGTCCGCAGATGCGGACTATGTTCCGCAGAAGCGTGATTAGCATCAGAAGCGGCAGCTTGGCCGCAGGTGCGAAAGCACTGGGCAGTGTATAAAACAGAAGGGTCCGAGAAATTTTGTAATTTTTGACATTTCCAAAAGTGGGTGAGGCAATTTTTGAGAACGAAATCAAGGGAAATCTTGAAGTAAGTCACTTGTGATCATTTCTACTCCATAATATTGAATTATCATCGAATAATCCGACTAGATTACATGTTTTTGAGATGTAAATCGGGGATTTGAACCTAGGGATTTGAAAATAAGATTTGAGGATTTGGAGGTCGAGTTGAGGTCGGATTTTGGTAAAATTGGTATGGTTAGACTCGTGGTTGAATGGGCTTTCGAATTATGTAACTTTTATCATATTCCAAGACGTGGGCCCCACGGGAGAGTTTTGGGTGCAATTTCGGATTTTGTTGGAAAATCAATATTTTCAAAAGGAATTAATTACTATAATTTGTATTGACTGAATCGAATTATTTGTGACTAGATTCGAGGGGTTTGGAGATCGATTCGCGAGGCAAAGGCATTACAGAATAAAGAATTACACGGTTTGAAGTAAGTAACATTTCTAAACTTGGTTCTGAGGGTATAAATCCCTGAATTTTGTGTTGTATGAATTGTTTGGAGATGACGCATATGCTGGGTGACGGGCGTGTGGGAGTGCATCATGAAAATTATGACTTAAATCGATTCCGTGGAGTTGCATAATTAAATAAATGTCAATATCTACATATCCTCCACGTGTTAGAGAAATTGAGCTGAGACTCATGTTAAAGATCATGATTTGGCTACGTGCCGATATATTTTGGGACCCACATGGGTCGCATTGCTATTGGATTATTTGTTTAAATTTATAATTTTGTACTCAGTCACATCTATCACTTACATATCATATCTCAGTCTCTGTTGTCATTCATTGATACCTCTTATCATCATGTCGGGTTGATTTTTCATGTCATTGAGAGCCCGAGAGACTGGAGATTCTGAGTGATAGTTATGTTTATTTATTTATGGCTGGATCTGGCTATTAAAGGAGCCCCTCCGGAGTCTATACCCCCACAGTGAGCGTAATTGATATATATATATATATATATATATATATATATATATATATCTGGGATGGATCTTCCCTGGGCATGGATCTTGCCATAGATATATATTGAGGGATGGATCTTCCTTGGGCATAAATCTTGCTCGAAGCATTTATATTGAGGGATGGATTTTCCATGGACATGGATCTTGTCCGAATCATTGATATTCACGGATGGATCTTCCCCCGGGCTGGATTGGCCATGTATAGCACTAAGTGACTGACTGTCAGTTGATGGATATACATATATATTTGGGATGGATCTTCCCTGGGCTGGATTGGCCATATAAAGTACTGAGTGATTGAGTATTTTAGATTGTGAGTACACAAAGTTTTCACTAAGGTGCATCACATACAGTATGTACATTGCCATGTAGATACAGAGATGTCATATTCCTCGTATTGTACAGAATTAATTTGTTTTGTTTGTACTAAAAGCAACTGTTGAACTTGAAAGCATGCCTACATTTTCTGTATTGTTATTATTTACACTGGATTGTACCTGAGGAGCTCGTCACTACTTTCAGCCGAGAGGTTAGTCTTGTTACTTATTGAGTTGGTTGTACTCATACTACACTCTGCACCTCGTGTGCAGATCCAGGTGCTTTCGGACACAATGACTGTTAGATCTCAGAGTGCTATCAGTTGGAGACTATCAAGGTAGTTATCTAGAGTCCGCTGACCTTTTCTCTCTTTCCTTTAGTTATTGTATTGTTCTATACTTTCAGATAGTTTTTTATCAGTCAGACTTTGTATTCATATTAGATGATCATGTACTCAGTGACACCGGGTTTTAGGAGTGTTTATATCTGTATTGTGAGATTCCTTCCGCTGAATTTAAATATTATGTTTTAATTTCAAACGTAAAAAGAAATTGTGGTTTATTGAGGTTGTCGGCTTGCCTAGTATTTGTCGCGCCCTTGTTTCTCGCGAAATCGGATTTCGACATGTGACAACTCTTTTGAAGGAAGGTGTTAAAAGAGAGAGTCGCCACCTAACATGTTTGAGGTGCGTTAGGGCACCTATTTGCAAATAACTCTGGTTTAACCAGTTTGCGTCACCAAAGATCGGGTAAGGCTCAAATTACCTCGAAGAGAAGGTGTTAGGCACTCTTCGAGGTCCACAACTGTGGGTCCCGGCCGAACTTGAATTATATGAATTAGTCAAAAAGTCAGAGAGAAAAATAAGAAGTTTGAAAAAATAATCATTATTAGAAAGTCCTTGAGTAAACACAGATAATTGGTTTAAAGACAAGATGTGGGTCCTAAGTTTTTTAGCCTAAAGGATCACCCCGTGCAACATAAATAATACTTCGTAACTCCCTCGAGGTGGGGTGTTACTCGTATTATTCAACGGGCACAGACTATCATCTCCTGCTACCCGAATACTATCTTTAAGTTTTTTTTTACCTAAAGCGCACTAGTTGATTCTAAATTGTGCCCTATGCGTGCACATCCGTCCCATACCTATGGCCCAGGAGGCGTTTGGACCTCTATTTTGGATGGTTTCTAGACCTAGCTTAGGCTGCTCAGAAATGATAAAACTAGGAGACATACAAAACAAGTTGGACTTCATGTAGAAGCAATTAAGGGCACAAGTTAGCCTCCACACTTAGACAACAAATGCACGCGAACAAATTTTCATATTAAACGTTAGACAATTTCAGGATTGAGGCAAATTAAATCCAATAGGCCCTATAGACATGGTTTCTATGTGACCTTGGGATTCGAACATGTAGGCAGTTTCAGACGCAAGATGCTACCTTTATAGACGTGATTTCTAAACAAGTAAACATTTTAGGAAATCTGGTATTGCGAGTTGATTGTTGAAATTACAGATTACAAGTGGTTAAGCCTATAGACATGATTTCTAGATGATTTGCGCAGTAGTTGGCAGTGATAACTATTGAAAATACTCGGAATTACCCAGTTTGATCCTATAGGCATGCTTTCTAATAGTGGATGAGTTCAGCAATGAAACAGTGTTTGAAAGTTCAATATTAGCACTTAAAGCAAGATTTCTACGATTAGCAATTGAAATTGATTTTAGCTCCTATAGGCATGTTTCCTAAATGAGCAATTATAACAACAACACACTAACCAATTAAACCCTATAGGCATGATTTCTAAAATGCAGATTTGGTAGAACATAAATTAACAGAACCCTATGGTCGTAGCACCCAATGAATATGCTGTAATGCACATTGAGACATTAGTCATTTTATTTTTTATAGGCAGGACATCTAGCATGTAGAAACAGAACATGTTAAACGAATTAAATACCTATAGGAAGGTTATCTAACACACACAGTAGCAGAACATGTTCGAGCAAAGTAAACACCTATAGGCAGGATTTCTACCCGTTTCATGCAAATATTAAAATAAACCCCTTTTTCCAATTTTACTAACACCCCAATTGTTATCATAACATTATTACAAGCCCAATGAGTGAAATAAATTACAGAATTATAGAATAGCTATAGTGGGCCTAAGGAAGGCCCAATGTATACCTAGCCTAGCTAGGCCTTCAACACAGTTTCATAACAGCCCAGAAACAATCTCCATTCACACAAAATAGCCCACATCCAGTAGCCATCAAAAGTCCCAGAGGTATAGCCATTTACACAAACCAACTGGTTTATCCAGTAGGTGAGAAGAGGGGGCAAAGTTGAGCAATTAGAAAAAAAGTGGCAAAGAACCTTGGACCCTAGTGTGTCAGAGTTCACAAGAGCTTCAAGAACCCAGGGCAGTGCTCAAACTAGGGAGGTTGATAGAGGAGACTTAGGGGAAGGGCTTTGTCTTTCAGCCAGCCCCAGAATTAAACAAGAAACAACTAGTGAAAATAGGAGTAGGGCAATAGGTTTGGAAACCATTTGGAAACTTGTAAGATAATCACATAATGAACTCCAAAAGCAAACTAACACGCTGGGCATGGTGACATATGATAAAGAAAAAGGAGCCTGGGATTGCAAGGTCAACAGGCAAGGACATTAGACTAGTAAAACCAAGTAATGCAACCAGTGTAGAACTTAAAGAATCAGATTATACCAAACTCAGGAATATACAGTATAATACAAATAGGATTAGATATCATAGAGGATATCAGTCAAGGAGGATTAGTTTAAAGGATAACAGGTTGTTTGAGGTGCAGAATTGGACATGGCAAGAACACATAAAGTAGTAACCATAGTCATAGGAGCATACTACACTTAGAGTAAGGTCTTAAACAAGTTAAGTCATGCTAATAACATCAATTAATCACTAGAAGTTCAGAATTAAGTAGAGAATCATGGATTAAACCATATAATCAAGGCAGAACATTCGAATTATCAACAACACCAAACTAAACATGCTTCATTCTGTCTAAATTAACTAAGTTAGGTGCAAAGACATTATTAGGCTAGCAATTATAGGCAGAATCACACATAATGAGTGTCAAGGGAATACATTAAGTCATGCAGTTTCAAAGAACATGCTAACATAAACATTGCGAGGGTTTAGAAACTAACCAGTGATTGTTGAATAAACAAGAAAAGAACATCAGTAAGGACCCAGGGGTTTCAAGAATCCAGGGCAATGCTCACACCCAAGAGATGGTCAGAAAAGTAGAAATCCGGTGGCTTTGGCTTTCAGCCGACCAAGAGCCAAACAAAACAGAATAGTAAATAAATACAGAGTAGAAACCTCAATTTTTAGTGAGAGTTTTTTAGTGACTTTTTGTCCGTTCAAAAAGGGAAAAGGGAATGGGTTTATATAGTAGTAAAAATAAGCACATAAGTAAGGAAATACAAACAATCAGACCATAAAAGGAAAGAAGAACACATAAATCAATTTAAAATCAAATAAGGAGAATAAGCCGATAAATCCTAGTTTTTTAGAAAAAATAAATATCAACGAAATATACACAGAAACAGTAGCATAGGACGAATATAGACACAAATAATACTCAAAATCAGACACTCGAACCAATTTTGGTTCGATTTGAAGAGATCTGTAAACCCTAGTGTTTTTAGGAAAAATAAGAATCAACAAAAATGCACAAATATGAACATAGACAGAATAGCAGAAAGATCAGTGATTTAAACCTATTTTGGTTCGATCTTGTGGAGATCTACTTGCCATGTTTAGGCAAGCAGTATAGGAAAGTAACCAATACCCGGAGGAGGTCATATATGGCAAGTAGTAGCCATAGAATCCTATATTAGACGGGATTCTGAGAGGATTTAGGGGGCGGCGACTAGGGTTCTTAGGAGGGAGAAGGGAGATGAGGGATATTAGGGAGGCAGACGAGGAAGAATGGGATTAGGGTTGGGATTTGGGTTAGTTTAAAGGGGAGGGTTTGATATGGGCCGTTGATCTTAGAGATCAACGACCATGACTAAAGGGTAGTTGGGTCGGGTTATTAGAAACGGGTCACGACCGGGTTAGGGGTTGGGTTAATTTGGTTTGGGCTGGGGATTGTTTGGGCTAGTGTATTCGGCTTTGGGCCTTTGTTTGGTCCGAAAATAGGTTCAAGAGTGGGCTAGCTTTTAAATACCAAATATTTTAGCAAAAACAAATAATTTATAAAAGTAATTAATTAATAAGAAAAATATTACTTGTGCATTAAAATGATAAAAAATAATAACTTACATTATAAAAATATAAAAAGTTATTTATTGCATAAATAATATAATTATACATGAATATGGGCTATTATTGCAAAACTATGCAATTAGCCTAAAAATGCAAATGTAATTATAACAAATGCAGTAAAATATTTAGAAACATACATGTTGGTGTAAATGATAAGTTTGGATGATTAAATCATCATAAAAATAATTTGAAGGATAATTATTGGATATTAATACAATAAAATACAGAAAGAAATTGATTTAAAGTTTTTAAAAATTATGAAAAAATATGAAAAAAGCTTGTATAGGTTTATAAACAAAATGATAATACAAATATACTATTTTGAAAGTATATATATATTTTAAAAATATGAGAGAAAAATTGGGTATCAACAGCTGCCCCTCTTTACCCGGGAATGATGAAAGAGTTGTCGGGTAAAGAAATGATGACCGATTTTGACTGAATAGGGTGATTTGAAAAATGAAGGCCAAACTCCGGTTTCTGAGTTGCCTACATATCCCTGGTTTTACGGGAATCAGGCCGTGTGTAGTTCTGGATCCAGCGGTGAACTGACCCGATGTAGTTGTTGTAGGAATGGACAGGTTCTTCTAGAGAGGACGACATCGGAGTTGTGAATGAATGTACCTTAGAACGTTTATGGGTATTTGAACAGTCATCAAGTGGAAATGGGTAACGGATGGTGGTTGTCTGTATTTGAGGTAGTTACAGGGTGTGAATATTGAACGGAAACTGGAGCGAAGATTGCTCCCGTTGGGAGAACGGTTACCTCCTAGATTAACTGCAAAACTTAAATACAATGCATGCAGGTGTATATTGCGATAATTTAAACATGATGCAAATTCCCTTTGGACCATGAAAGCTATCTTTGGATGATGAGGATGATGTCCTTAGAACATGATGTCCTGGGCCATGAATTGCGTGATAAGGGATTCGCAAGCCATGAAATGATGTTCTCGGGCCATGAAAATAGTGCCTCTGAAATATGACGCCTTTGAATAATGATGTGCAATATTGAGAGATCCTCAGGCCATGGCATGGTGTCTTCCGGCTATGAGGATGATACCTTCGGACTATGACGCCTTTGGATAGAATGGCGATGTTTCAGCCCATGAGATGCAAAGACATGACGTTTGGTTATGCGAAGCAAAACAAGACAAAGCTTAGTCTTGTGTAAGATCAGGGACAGAGCTTAGCCTCGAGGTGGAGAATAGTACTAGATTTCAAGTAGCATGGCATTTGGGGTTACGCAAGGAAAGAGCTTAGCCTTATGCGACTAGGGAGGCAATGCTTTGCCTCATGCGAAATGGGAGACAATGCTTAGTCCCATGCAGGGGAAGGCAGTGCTTAGCCTTATGCAATTAAGGAGGAGAGGCTTAGCCTCATGCAAGATCGAGACAATTCTTAGTCTCATGCAATGAACAGATAATAAGTAGTAGCAGAGTATTTCTTAGCTGGAAACGTGTTTGCGCTTGGCAGCTTTGTCGTTATGAAGACAACGATTCTGAGGTGTGACCGAATTTGAGAATATTTCTTATTCCTGCATCCAAAGGACAATCATGAGTTTTACGGGGGAAGGTTGGTTCGTGCCTCCGCCTGCTTTGCTTTGCTCTGCTCTGTATCGAAGTCCTGCTTGAGTTACCAAGGGTAGCATCTGGCTGTTTCATAAAAATAAAGTTTTCAAAAATGTGCGTGCATATGATGAATGTAGTTATTTAAAATACATTAGTATGCAATATCGGATAAATTAGATGAACCAATGACTGTGACACTTTAGAGACATTGCGACTTCCTTAGAATTTTGAGGGTCCTCCTCAAAATTCTGCCCCAGTTTACTTAGGCGATTCTCTGACCGTTCTGCATATGATGACATTGGCTGGACTTGCTCCGGAATTTTGAGGGTCCTCCTCAAAATTTTGCCCCAGTTTCTGGTTGTGGGAAAAATGAGAATTTTATTGAATTGTGACCGAACCTACAAGGTTGCCTGCGTATCCCTTCTTAAACGGGAATCCGGTCGAGCGTAGTTCAATTACATCAGATGAAGAAATGCGAACATTCTAAACATAATATCTTTTGACCGCGTCTGAATTAATAGGCTTTGGCCAAACCTCTCTGTCCATTTCTGCAAGTATGAGTGCTCCTCCTGTTAGTACTCGGTGAACCATGTAGGGCCCTTGCCAATTGGGCGAAAATTTCCCTTAGGCTTCATCTTGATACGAGAAGATCCGCTTCAGTACCAGCTGCCCCGGTGCGAACTGTCTAGGTTTGACCTTTTTGTTGAAAGCTCTGGACATCCTATTCTGATAGAGTTGACCATGACACATTGCATTCATTCTTTTCCCGCCAATGAGAGCTAATTGTTCATAGCGGCTTCTTATCCATTCTGCATCACTGAGTTCAGCTTCTTGTATAATTCTTAAAGAAGGAATTTCAACCTCGGCAGGAATGACAGCTTCGGTACCGTAGACCAGCAAATAGGGAGTTGCCCCAGTTGATGTACGTACTGTGGTACGGTACCCCAATAAGGCAAATGGTAACTTCTCGTGCCATTGCTTGTGGTTGTCTATCATCTTCCTTAGTATTTTCTTGATATTCTTGTTTGCGGCCTTCACGGCTCCATTCATTTGAGGCTTGTATGCTGTGGAATTCTTGTGCTTGATTTTAAAGGTCTCGCACATAGCTTTCATTAGGTCACTGTTGAGATTGGCAGCGTTATTGGTGATGATGGACTCTGGAACCCCGAATTGGCAAACAATACGATCTCTAACAAAATCTGCGATGACTTTCTTGGTTACAGCTTTGTAGGATGCATCTTCGACCCATTTTGTGAAGTAGTATATGGCCACTAAAATGAACCTGTGCCCGTTTGAAGCGGCAGGCTCGATTGGTCCAATGACGTCTATTCCCCAAGCGGCAAAAGGCCAAGGTGCACTCGTTGCATTGGNACTGTGGTACGGTACCCCAATAAGGCAAATGGTAACTTCTCGTGCCATTGCTTGTGGTTGTCTATCATCTTCCTTAGTATTTTCTTGATATTCTTGTTTGCGGCCTTCACGGCTCCATTCATTTGAGGCTTGTATGCTGTGGAATTCTTGTGCTTGATTTTAAAGGTCTCGCACATAGCTTTCATTAGGTCACTGTTGAGATTGG
>AWOL01S0010627.1:0-13047 GCA_000715115.1 Nicotiana otophora | reverse complement strand
CGGGGTGATACACAACAACCCAAACCTCTAACCGTTCATGCTTTTCTATCAAACCCATCAACTCATATCTCATGAACTTAGAGTCTATAATCATTAATCCAATGTTATAATCAATTAGAGGGTGGACATTCAATCACCTTGAATTCGCATTCTAGGGTTCCTTTTCTTGACAACAATGTCTCAATCAAATACCTAATAATTTGAATGGTTTACCCATATTAATAAGGTGTTGGTTAATTGAAATAAACTTACAATCAATATTAGACTTACCTTGGATGTTGGAGAGACCTTGAAGGAAGTTGGGTTCTCTAGATCTTCCCTTTCTATAGAAACTTTATGGGTATGGTATAGGGAACAAGGTAGGGCTTTAAAAAGGACCCTTCTGGTGTGCACCCATGCAGTTGAGGGCCCAACCATACAACTGAACGTGCAGCAAGGGCGGTGGCACTACAACAAGTACGTTGCCATGCACGTGATGGCTGAGCGCCTAGCTGAGCATGCAGACTGTGCATTGTCCAATGAAAAATATGTAAATTATTACGCGGAGAGACGTTCGGGCATTTCAAACTACTACAACTTTAGTGTTTTATGTTTTCTTGAATTCCTAATAGATTTTCACTTGATCATGCTAGAAGATAGATCTTCCATAAACTTTATCGATTTTATTAAATCTTATGCACGTCACTCTGTGTACTCATTTTACACATTCATGCCTAATCCGAATACATGGAGTGTTACATGAAAATCTAGCTGAGGAAGGGAATAGCTTTGGGAAGAGAATATACTTGGGAGGAAGAGAAGTGACCTGAGAACTTCTGGGTGTCTGGGAACGAAGTGTTTCGTGATGTTTATTTGTTCTCTTAAAGATACCATCTCTTCCTGCTACTACTGGAAGAAATGGAAAAGAGAAGTACCCGGCGGACAAATATCGTACTGCAAGCTTGATAACATGTGATCTAAGTCTTTGATGAATTTTGCATGCTTAGAAGGCTTTTCTACAGCCTATTCAACTTTTTTTATATTGTAGCCATGTTACCCTATTTATTGTCTATTCTATGTTTATATGTGGTTATGTGACTTTAGGGGTGGTTGGATTTGTTTCGGGGAAGTTTTGGAGTGAATCGGGACACTTAGTCCCAATGTTGGAAGATTAAGTTGAAAGAGTTAACAAGAGTTTGGATTTTGTGTAGACAACTGTGTAATGGAGTATTGACGGTTCTAGTAGCTTCGTATGGTTATTTTGGACTTAGGCATATATTTGGATATTGATTCGAAAAGTTAAAGGATTGGAAGTTTGAGAAGTTTGACCGAGCGTAGAATATTTTGGTACCGGGTTTGGATTTTGGTTCCTGGAGTTGGAATAGTCCTCTTGTATCATTTGGGACTAGTGTGCAAAATTTGATGCCATTCGAAGTTTATTTGATGCGGTTCGGCAACAGTTTTAGAAGTTGGAAGTTCATTTATTTCATTAGGCTTGAATTGGGGTGGGATTCGTGATTTTGATGTTGTTTGATGTGATTTGAGACTTGTACTATGTTTATATCATGTGTTAGGATGTGTTGGTATGTTTGGATGGTGTCCTGAGGGCCTTAGGTGCGATTAAGATTAAAATTTTGACTTAAGGAAATTTTGATGGCTTCAAGTCTGTTGTAAGCGCACCTACGAGGTGCTGGCAGCAGGTGCGGCAACTTGTGCACTTCTACGAGGTCGGCTTGGTTGAGGAGAGGTCACAAATATGAAAGGGTCCCAGCATAAGCGGATGCGCTTCTACGCACGAAGGTTTGTAGGACCGAGGTTTGGCTGGGCGCGAGGCGCAGGTGCCAGGTAGGTTCCGCATCTGCGATACCGTAGATTCANAGTCTTGTGTTATCCGTGTAATTCCTACTTGTTAGAGTAATTGAGTTTTGATTCATGTTAGAAATCATGTTTAGGCCATGTGCTTATTCGATTGAGACCTAATGACGCTATTTATGTTGTTTGAGTTATATGCGTTAACAGTAATTTTACACTCATTCTTTAAGCACAGAAGCAAGAATGGGTGTATTTTTGGGAATCCGTAAGTGCGAAGCAAGTACCGTATAAGAGGTCTCATAGATGCGTTAATGTGGCCGCATGTGCGTAAGGTCAGGGACTTAAGTGAAGCTCGCAAGTGCGAGATTTTGACCACAGAAGCGGTTATTTTGATCATACATGCGATTTCACTGACATATCTTATATGTCGAAGGGTTTCGCATTTTTCTCATTTTTGGAGTTGTGGAGTTCGGCTAAGGGAAACATTTGGAGTACTTTTCACCATAGTCGAAGAGGTGAGTGAAGATTCATCATTGTTATTGATAAATATTGATTATTACACCCAGATTATATGATTTTGAAGTGAAATTTGGGGGTTTTAGACCATGTTGTTGGAGAGTGAGATGTGATGACTTGAGGGTCAATTTGTGGTTGGAATTAAATAATTTTGATGTGGTTGGACTCGTAATTTAATAGGTGTTCGAGTCTTGTGTTATCCTTGTAATTCCTACTTGTTAGAGTAATTGAGTTTTGATTCATGTTAGAAATTATGTTTAGGCCATGTGCTTATTCGATTGAGATCTAATGACGCTATTTATGTTGTTTGAGTTATATGCGTTAACAGTAATTTTACACTCAGTCATGGTTCTTCATTTGCATATCATATCTCAGTCTATGTTCATCATTCATTGTTACATCGCATGTTATCATGGTTGGGCTGAGTGGAATGAGATTTTGAGCCCTTGAGACTTGAGTGATTGATGATTAAGGTGGGCCTTAGAGCCGTGTTAAGAGTGTTATTGTTGATCGGGGTGCACGCCGCAGTAGGCCATATTGGCTTTATTACTATTATTATTATGTGGATTGGGCTACATGCCACATTAGGCCTTATTGGATTTGATTAGCGATTGTGCAGGATCTATCCTTATGGAATCTGACATATCAATAGTTAGCGTAGGCACAATGTTATATACATGTGCATTGGTGAGGGGCATTGATGCCAGACACCTGTACAGTGATGAGTGATTGCGTGCGTATGATGAGTGGCATTTGAGACAGGTAGATTGAGTATTTTAAGAGGTAGTGTACTTGGGAATATCACTATGAAATCATTCATTCGACATGCATATTTGGCATGTAGGCATAGAGATGTACCATTCCTCATGCTAGCTGTAACTGACTTGTTCCTACCAGTTTTGGGCTTCAATTGTTGAACTTGAAATAATGTCTAAATTTCCGTATTATGAACGAGTCAACTATGTTATTTCCTTTGAGTTATTTATTGTTATTGTCATTATTATACTTGTGTTATCATTACATTGGAAGCTGACTGTCTTCTTCTGAGCTTGTGACTGCTTTCAGCCCAAGGTTTGTTCTGTTACTTATTGAGTACATAGGCCGATTGTACTCGTACTACACTCTGCACTTCGTGTGCAGATCCAGGTGCATCAGCACGTGGTGATCGCTAGATCCGTGCTAGTACCTGGTTGGAGACTTAAAAGGTGCTATGACGTCAGCATGCCTTGACTCTCTTTTCCTTTATTTTCTTCAGTACTATTCTATTACTCAGACAATTATACTATGGATTTGTTTATGTTTGATACTCAGTAGTGCACATGTACTCATTGACGCCAAATTTTGGGATGGTTGTAGAAAATTTTCAATTATTTTTTTCAGATACTTATGATATATTCAAATGATTAAGATATTATGAGACCGTTGGCTTGTTGGCAAGTAGTGTTAGGCAACATCGCGGCTCCGGTGGGAGTTAGATCGTGACAAGTTAGCATCAGAGCACTAGGTTGCTTAGGTCTCACGAGTCATGAGCACGTTTAGTAGAGTCTTGCAGATCAGTACAAAGAATTGTATACTTAACTTTGAAAGTCTACCGAACTACTAGGAAACTTCACTTTCTTGCATTTACCCGCTCAATGCGGTTGTATGTTTCTCCTCCCAATTTCCTATTGTTCTCGATAACTTGCACGATATGGTTGGTGTAGATAGGGTTGTTTCCACCCCCGTGAATAATTACCTCTTGATGATTCCTCTCAAACTTCAGAACCTGGCACAGAGTAAAAGCGACTGCCCCATCTACGTGTATCCATGGTCGTACCAATAAAACGTTGTAGGTGGCGGATAGGTCTAGCACTTGGAATTCGAAATCAAACCAAGTCGCGCCCATCTGAAGATCAAGATTGATTTCCCCTATACTGGCTATCTGAGATCCACCGAACACTTTCACATTAATGCTTCCCATTTATTTTTGATGCAGGCCTTTTCAAGTCTTTTCAAAGTAGTCAGTGAGCATATGTTCAGGCACAAACCTCCATCTATCAGTACACTGGCAATGAACTTGTTGTGATGAGCAATGCTTTGTTGTGACTCAACCCTTCTGGCGGTAGCTCACTTCATGGAAAGTAATTTTGTGACTCTCCGTTACCTGTCCTAATAGATAGAAAAGGAGTAGTGTGATAGTGCCGACAAGAAGGCTCTGGCTGTACCTCAAAACAATATACATATAGGGCAGGAGATACAAGACCCCAAAAAGAAGGGGGCTCACCAAGTCAGATGAGGAGAGGGTGTACTACTATCACTGATCAATACTGCCTACTGTGGAACCACCTGCATCCATTAAAGATGCAGTGCCCCTAGCAAAGGGGATGTTAGAACATATGAAATAGTACTAGTATGTAAAACTAAACACACTCTCAAGAGAACTAGTAATAGTAAAATGAGAAGGAAACATGAAATCAACGAGAGCCTTAAACATTATTAAAGTACCAACTTAAGAGAAAGATAAATTTCAGGTAACTTTCAAAATTTTGAAGTTGGGAGATATTTAGTACCGATACACCACCGTGCTTTTAGCATGCAGTACGATCTCATCTCGATAATGTAAGCCGTCTCACCTTGAGACATCCAATCACAACACCACCATGTGCGCGACATGGCGTCCGATCTACACCCGATCGGCTAAGCCGTCTCACCACACTTATGTTTGGGTCGACATAATATCAAATCTCGCTAGATATAATCTTATCCCGTTTAAGGAGAAATATCTTAACACATCAATCGCATCCCATATAAGGGGAAACAAATCTCATTAAATTGGCAGGGGAATTTACCCCTCAATCACTCCTACACTTGCACATGTAGTTTTGGGGTTAGGTTATTTAGACCTACCCATCCTCAGTTACTAAACGATACTCCCAAAGCATGTATTATTTAAACGATTTACAACTCACTTCATAATCTTTCACGCATCTTCCCATTTCATTGGCACTAGTGGCCACAATTGTAATACCATTCTCGACACGTCGACCGTATTTCATATTTCATACTCACCTCTACAACATTCAAGTGTTACCATGGATTATCATCAATAAGTGAATTTCAAATCAAGACTTTAAGTACACATATGAGCAAACGAAGGTCATAAAGACATTGAGCTTCTCTTCAACAATTAGGTATACAAACTTGCAATTGAAAACATGATTTTAAATCACAACACCTTTTGTACATTGTTCATACTAGATTACATTCTCGGAGGGAATCATGATATGATAGGAACATTTGGAACACATTTTGAGTGCATACATCTTTCAACACAAGACTTATTGTAGAATAATCATTTTTATTAGGAAGGACTCCGAACATGAGAAATAAGAAATTGAGCCAACCATAATCGCAACTTACGCGGATATCATAGAAATTGATTCTACAAGAGGAGTTTAGCCAACATACCTCACTTATGCTTCCTTACATCACTACAATGATCCAGGAATACTTGCGACTTCAATCTAATTAGAAACATGACAAATTTGAACCATATTTAGGAAGATATTTGGGGTTTTAGCTTATTTGAGCATTTTATCAAGCACTAGGTGTGCATTAAGGTTTCAAGGTTCCCCTATGGTGGATTCCTTAATTCCAAAACCCAATGTTTACCCATGTGAGCTCAATAAACTTCCCACCAACCTTGATGGTACATGCATGCATAAATAATACTCAAGAACCACACTTCTCATTACCTACATTCAGTCCAATCCCGAAATTGTGGGCTATAGAGTAGAACCTTAGCTCTTGGATGAAGACCTTGCAATTTTTACTTGTTGGATTTCAAAGCTTGAGCAAGGCTTGATGAACAAAGTACTTAGGGCATCCTCCTCTCTCTCTAAAGCACTCCCCTCACTCTAAAATTTAAGATCTTTGCCTTCTAAACGAGACCCAATGGCTTTTAATCAAATGGGGTCAGATTTTAATAATTAGAAAATGGATCATCCAAACTCAACTCTATGGTCGTAGAGTGCACCGTAGATCATGTCTGCGGCCCGCAACATGGACAACAACAACAGTCCCAAAAACTGGGCTGCTTTGGTCCAGTCTGCGGCCCGCAAAATCTCCCTTCAGAAATCTTCATGTTATTCCTGCGACGGATGTGTGGCATGTGAAATGATTATGCAGTCGTATAGTTGACCGCAAAACAACCTCCAAAATTGGCCCATTTCTCTGCTTCACTTCGCGGCGGATCTGCGGTCCTCGGAGAAGTTCTGCGGCTGCATAATGGATTGTATAAACACCCTGTTATGCAAACAAATTTCTTCAACTCCCCAAAAGCACAGGTTTTATGTGACATTTTATGGGGCCTCACATCCTTCCCCTCTTAGGATCATTCATCCTCGAATGAGGGTCAAAATCCGCAATTAGCATCCAATGTGGCCCCACTGTTACTTCTCACACCAGCAGTTCCAAATTATTTCCTAACTCCCTGAATTTCCAAAACTTTCGTAAGAGTCTCCCTTGTACTTGGGCCTATCCACCTACCAAGGAATCCTAGAACCAGTCCTAACAGCATAACCACAACACAACGATAAAAAATAACATGTAAACAACACCGGCCATAACGCCATAAACATTACACTAAAAAAAGAGTATCCTTAACATAAGTTGTACAGGGGAAACATAATTTGTAGAAATTTAGCTCTTAAATTTTTCATGGACACAACTACATAGCTACTCAAACAAATGAGGATACTCCTTCTTCATCTCTTTCTCGGCTTCCCAGGTGGCCTCTTCGACCTGTTGCTTTCGCCATAACCCTTTCATGAAGGCAATGTATTTGTTTCTCAGCATTCAAACTTGCCTATCAAGAATGGTAACTGGGATCTCTTCATAAGTCAATTCCTCATTAACCTCTATAGTCTCCACTAGAACAATAAGCGGCATATCTCCAACCCACTTCTTCAACATGGATACATGAAACACCTGGTGCACTAAAGACATCTCTAGAGGTATTTCTAGCCTATAAGCCAACTGACCAATCCTCTGAATGATTCTGTATGGTTAGACATAACTCGGACTCTATTTTCCTTTCTTACCAAATCGCATTACAGCCTTCATGGGGGAAACCTTCAAGAATACCCAATCATCATCTAGGAACACCAATTCCCTACGACATATATCCCGATAGAACTTCTGATGGTTTTCGGTAGTTTTCAACCATTGCTTAAATATCTTAACCTTCTCCATAGCTTGATGCACGAGTTCGGGCCCTATCAATTCCGCTTCTCCAATCTCGAACCACCGAATAGGAGATCTACATCTCTTGCCATATAGAGCCCCAAACGGTGCCATCGGAATGCTATCATGATAAATGTTGTTGTAGGCAAATTCTATGAGTGGAAAGAGATCATCCCAGCTACCCTTAAAGCATCTGAATGGTCCGCTCTGCATGCCCGTCGGTATGTGGATGGAAAGCTATACTAAGATTAACTTGAGTACCCAAACCTTGCTGAAATTTCATCCAAAAGTTAGCTGTGAAATGTGCCCTTCGATCGGAGATAATAGAAACTGGAGTGCCATGCAACCTGACTATTTCCTTCATATACAACTGAGCATACTGTTTCGCAGTGTTAGTAGCCTTAACAAGTAAGAAGTGTGCTGATTTGGTAAGTCGGTCCACAATAACCGAAATCTAGTCAAACTTGTGAGGCGTGCGAGGTAGTCCCACCACAAATTCCATAGTAATCATCTCCCATTTTCACATCGGAATTTCTGTGTTGTGTGCCAACCCACCGGACTTTTGATGTTTGGCATTTACTTGTTGACAATGTGGACATATTGCCACAAATTCCGCTATATCCCTCTTCATATCGTTCCACTAGTAGACTTCCTTAAGATCATGGTACACCTTTGTACAGCCTGGATGCACGGAATACCTGGAAGTGTTAGCCTCTATCATGATTCGTTCCCAACGACCGTGTATATCAGGAACACATAATTGCCCTTGGTACCTTAGCATACAATCATCCATGCCAAGAGAAAAAGCCATGGTCGTATGTTTATGAATTCCCTCCTTCAACTGTACCAACAACGGATTGTCGTACTGCTTCTCCTTGACTTCCACAACAAGTGATGATTCAGCCATATTTTGCACAATTACTCCTCCTTCACTAGAGTCCGGAAGATGAACTCCAAAACTAGCAAACCGGTGAACTTCCTTGGCCAACGACCTTTGATGTGTCTCTAAGTAAGCCAAACTACCCATAGAATATTGGTGTCACAGTCCTTGAGTAACTCAAGCCATCTTCTCTGCCTTAGATTCTATTCCTTCTGTTGGAAAATATATTAAGGCTCTTATAGTCCATGAATATATCCACATGGACCTCATACAAATAATGACGCGAAATCTTCAATAAAAATTTCGCATACCATAATTTAGTGTACATTATAAAGTGTAGCATAGGTGTCCTAGTATACCTTAAATACTAGGTGGTGACTCTAAACTTTAAATAATTATCACAACCCCAATTTTCCAACTTTAGGATATGTCGTGATGGCACCTAGTCTCTAAGATTAGGTAAGCCGAACATTTAATATTAACATAACAGAAATCACCAAACTGAGTTACTAAAGTAAAACGGATAAAGTCATATTAACTTCCAAAATAATCGCAACAACATAATTTCCAAAACCGGTGGAACTAAGTCATAAGCTCTACAGAATATTATAATACATCTACTACAATATGGTTTGATAAAGAAAACAACAATAATGAGAATATAATGGAAGGTGACTCCGAAACCTGCAGTCGCCGAGCGGGTATACCTTGAAATCTCCGGAAGGCAACTAACAAGTCAATCACTAACGTCCAACACGAGCAGACGTACCTGGTTCTGCACAAACGATGTACAGAAGCATAGTATAAGGACACCACAATGGTACCCGAGAAGTATCAAGCCTAACCTCGGTAAAGTAGTGACAAGGTCAGGTCAAGACACCTACTAGGACATGATAAACAGGACAAAAATATAATAATGAGAAGGAATGGAAAGCGGAGAAATGAATAGCACCTCCGCATGCTCTAAGTCATGTGTTGGATAGTTCTTCTCATGATTTTTGAGATGCCTAGAAGTGTAAGCGATCACCTTGCCATGTTGCATCAATACACACCCTAGTCCGATTCTTGAAGCATCACAATATACCAACCCATATGTACCTTCTGGTACGGTCAACACTGGTGTTGTAATCAATCTTGATTTCAACTTCTTGAAGCTCTTTTCACAAGCACCATTGGAACTTAACTACCTTCTACGTCAATTTAGTCAATGTGGAGGCAAGAGTAGAGAACCCCTACACAAACATACTATAANATAAGTATCAAGCCTAACCTTGGTAAAGTAGTGACAAGGTCAGGTCAAGACACCTACTAGGACATGATAAACAGGACAAAAATATAATAATGAGAAGGAATGGAAAGCGGAGAAATGAATAGCACCTCCGCATGCTCTAAGTCATGTGTTGGATAGTTCTTCTCATGATTTTTGAGATGCCTAGAAGTGTAAGCGATCACCTTGCCATGTTGCATCAATACACACCCTAGTCCGATTCTTGAAGCATCACAATATACCAACCCATATGTACCTTCTGGTACGGTCAACACTGGTGTTGTAATCAATCTTGATTTCAACTTCTTGAAGCTCTTTTCACAAGCACCATTGGAACTTAACTACCTTCTACGTCAATTTAGTCAATGTGGAGGCAAGAGTAGAGAACCCCTACACAAACATACTATAATACCTAGCTAAACCCAAGAATCTAAAATCTCTATTGGTGTTGTAGTCCTCGGCCAATTCTTCACAATTGCGATCTTCTGCGGATCAACCATAATTCCTTCTTTGGAGACGACATGACCCAAGAATATGACATATTCAAACAAACATTTACACTTCGAAAACTTCGCAGACAACTTGTGCTAATATAGAGTCTGCAGAACTGCCCTGAGATGATCGACATGGTCCTCTCGACTTCGTGAATATACAAGAATATCGTCTATGAACACTATCACGAAGGAGTCAATAAAAGGCTTGAAGACTCGATTTATAAGATCCATGAAAGCTAGCGGGGCATTCGTTAGCCCATATCGACATTACCAGAAATTCGAAGTGCCCATATCGGGTCCTAAAACTTGTTTTCGCAATATCCTATTGCCTGATCTTTAATTGGTGATACCCTCATCTTAGGTCAATCTTGGAGAAATACTTAGCACCCTGTAAGTGGTCAATCAAGTTATCTATCCTTCGCAGTGGGTACTTATTGTTAATTGTGACCTTGATGAGTTGTCGATAGTCAATACACATTCTCAGTGACCCATCTTTCTTCTTTACAAAGAGAACTAGTGCACCCCGTGGCGACACACTCGGTCAGATGAAACCCTTCACTAACAAGTCCTTCAACTACTCCGTTAGTTCCTTCAATGCTTTTGGTACCATTATGTAGGGTGGAATATATATAAGTTGTTTGCCTGGCATCACATCAATTACAAAATCAATATTCCTGTCTGGTGGGATCCCAATGGGCCATCAGGAAAGACCTCCGAAAATTCATTCACCGCTGGCACAAGCTCAAGTGTAGGAACCTCAGCATCGGTGTTTGTAACCAAAAACAAAAGGTAAATACACCCTTTGTTGATCAACTTTGTGGCCTTACGATAAACCTACCCTTCGGCACTATATCATCCCCATTCCATTCAATAACTGGCTCATTTGGGAATTCAAACCTAACGGTCCTAGTTCGACAATCAAGCTTGGAAAAACATGAATAAAGCCAATCTATCCCTATTATTACATCAAAATCGACCATTCCTAATTCAATGTGATCAGCCATGGTGTCCCAACCATACACCATGATGACACAATCCCCATAAATCCGCGTGGCCACAATAGACTCAACAACTGGAATAGATACAGAGAACGACTCATGAAGATGTTCCGGTTCTATCCCAAATTCTATAGCAACATAGGGAGTGACATATGACAAAGTGGAACCGGGATCAATAAGGTCATATACATCATGAGATTGAAAATTCAATATACTTGTGACAACATCTGGAGAAGCCTCAAAACTCTGGTGACCCCTCATAATATAGAAACAAATGTGTCCTCCCGAACTCTGTGCACTATCCCTAACTGCACCATGCTCTGCAGGTGCTTGAGTGCCTCGAACTGGAGAAGGTGTTGTGGACGTAGTGGCTGCAGAACTGGATGGTTGTGTCATACCCCTATCCACACTCTGGCGGGACGAACGACAATCCCTCTTAATGTGACCCCTGATACCGCACATGTAGTATATCGGTTGGTCCATGAAGCAGTCCCCAAAATGTATCTTCCCACAACTAAGGCATGGTGGCCTCCGCTGCTATTGGAATCTCCGTCCAGGCCGACCCTACTGGTAGGTTCCCTTGTTGCCCTAACTGGTCCTAAAACAACTCTGCTGCTGTTGACTGGGTCCTGCTGGCAGTGCACTGACCAAAGACTAAGTAAAGGACTGGGATGGCCCTGACAACCCTCCATTCTATTCTTCAATTTGCGGGTCTCTGTGTCTTTAGAAACCTCCGCCATCATCCCTTAGTTCATATTAGAATGCAATGCAGCTATAGCAACCTCAATGATAACCATAGGGATGAGGCCTTACACAAACTGGCACACTCTTGCCTCCATAGTGGGAAACATGCAAATGGTGTACTTGGACAAGTGCGGGAACCACATATGGTACTCCCACACACTTATGTTACCCTGCTTCTGGCTCTCAAACTCAGTGGCACGGGCCGCATTAGTCTCGGCATGTAAGAAATGGTCAATGAAGGCGTTGGCAAACTCACTCCACCTCGCCGAAGGGCTCCCCTACTCACGGGAGTCCTCCCACAACTCAAACCAAGATAAGGCCACCCTTTTCAGGAAGTAGGAGTCCAACTCCACTCCCTATGTCTTAGTAGCATGCATAACTCAGAGGGGTTTGTGCATCTTATCAGTAAAGTCCTGTCGGTCCTCCTCAGGATCAGTACCAGTGAACAGTGGAGGATCCAACTCAAGAAACATGTTCACCTTGGAACAAGTGGAATCCCCTGGATGACTTGAACAAGTAGGTGCAACATTCGATCTCTGGGCATGGGAAGCCACTATCTGAGTCAACATCTATATGGCTCCCCTAAGATCCCCATCAGAGACACCGGGACTGGAAGTTGGGGCTGGAGGTTGAACAACTGCACCCTCGGTAGGAGTTGGGATTGGTGCAGTCGAAGCAGGCGTAGTACAATTAGGCGGTGTAATAGCTGGGGGAATATCCTCAACCCTATGGTGCTCACCCCCATCATCAGGTATAGAACCAACGACCATTCCTGGGGTGGCATTGGATTGTTTTCCAGTTCTTGATTTCTTCCTAGGTACCATATAAGGAAAATTAGAGCAATTCACGAGTTCGAGGAGGAACAATCTTACAATCAGCTCTATCGCACGATCTAGAACATCAAAGAACGGTATTATTCCTAAATACCCAAGTTGCCTCTTAATTATATATGTAGTCGACAACACACAGATAAGAGCGACTCCTCTAAACATGGCTCCTAGACATCCTAGGACAATTTAAGACCTTCAGCGCCGATACCAAGCTTATCACGCCCTGACCTCAAAACAAACATACCCATGAGTTACTATTTTTATAATTTAAAACCCAAACGTACCCATGAGTAAAGAGAAGATA